>PVLC010036456.1:0-15793 GCA_004027655.1 Graphiurus murinus
AGCCGGGCGTGGTGGTGCACGCTTGTAATCCCAGCATTCGGGAGGCTGAGACCGGAGGATCCGGGTTCGCGGCCAGCCTCAGCTACCTAGTGAGGCACTCCGCAACTTAGTGAGACTCGGTTTCAAAATAAAGAATAAAAAAATAGGGCTGGGGGTATAGCTCGGAGGTAGAATGCCCCTGAGTTCAATCCCCAGTACCACAAAATAAATAAATAAATAAATAAAAATAAAATAAAATAGGCTGGAGTATAGCTCAGAGGTTGAATACTCCTGGGTTCAACCCCAGTTCCAAAAAAAAAAAAAAAAATCAGTGATACTGCAACAGTCCATCCAATAATGGAGACAGCTACAAAAGCACTGATGAACAGGTAGTTAACATATACAGCCCAAACAGGCCAGAAAAAGATATGATTTACATCCTGGGCAGAAAGTCCAGAGATGTGAGGTAAGCCCAGAGGCAAGGTGAGACTCTTTGGGAGATGATATTCAAGAGTAGCCATGTATATTGAGAGAAGTTATAAAACCACATGCATGGCCAGATAAAATTCATGCTCAAAAAAAAAAAACACAAGAAGACCTTAAGCTTTTACCTCAGGCTGATCCCCAGGCTCAGAGAAAACCTAGCAAAGTGGTAAATAAGTACCCCAGCACAAAGCGAATATGCAGTAAATGAGCTAGGTGGCCCTTCCCTCATTTTTTTAAAAACTTTGGTTGGTACATTGTAATTATACATCATAGTGAAGATCAAAGTGATATAGTCATATGTGCATGTAGCACTTGGTGTGTTTCGCTTCAGATCCCATCCACTCTCCCTCCTCCCAAAACATGCTAGTGAGATTGGTAGTGATACCTTCATATATGGAGAAAAGATTTTTTAATTGTTTCTTTCCTCAAGTCTCCTTTTTCCCCTCCCCAACTTCCTTCTGCAGTCCCCTTCCACTATTTTCTACAGGTCTCTCTCCTCATTTATCTGAAGTCCCTTTTGTTTTCTATTTTCTCTCTACTTCCACATATGAGAGAAAACCTGACCCTTGACTTTCTGCACTTTGGTGCTTTGATTGTTGTGTCTCCTGGTATTCGTAAAACATGAGCTCAACAGGAGCTAAAGCAAGAGTCTTCAGTGATGACATATAATGAGAAAAAGTATTTGCAAAAATAGTTTGTAGATGTCTCAAAACATGAAAGCCCCCAATAAACAAACAAAACAAACCCTAGGGAAGTGAGAGAATATGATTTCTTGAGTTGTCACATTATAACAGTCAAATGCCGTGTGTGTGTGCTGGGGGGTGCTAGGGATTGAACCGAGGGGCATTGCACCTCTGAGCTGCAGACCCAGCCCTATTTTATTTTTATTTTGAAATAGGGTCTCACTAAGTTGCTGAGGGGCCTCACTAAGTTGTAGAGGGCCTCACTAAGTTACTCTACAACTTAGTGAGAATCTGCCATTCTCCAGTCTCAGCCTCCCAAGTACTGGGATTATAGGTGTACACCACCATGCTCAGCTTCAAGATCTTAATTTTTAACAACAACAAAATCACAAGACATCGAAGAAGCAGGGAAATAAGGTTCATTCAAAGAAGCAAAATAAATTGACCAAAATTAACCAATACATATCAGA
Organism: Graphiurus murinus; assembly: GCA_004027655.1. Classification (NCBI taxonomy): domain Eukaryota; kingdom Metazoa; phylum Chordata; class Mammalia; order Rodentia; family Gliridae; genus Graphiurus; species Graphiurus murinus. Next base: position 1,619 of record PVLC010036456.1, read on the forward strand.
CTTAGTGGAGAAAGACTTTACAAAATATCTCTCCAATATGATCAAAGGACAAAGGGAAAATAGGAAAAAATAACTAAAGGAAAACAATATAAGAACAAAGTTAGAATATCAAAACAGAAATGATAAAACAAAGGACACAATGTATTAATAAAAGGATCAATTTGCCAAGAAGACAAAATAATTATAAACAAACATGCAAACTCCAAAAACAAGAAAGCAAACATTGACAAGATCGAAGGGGAAGTATCCAGCTCTGCAATAATAGACACAAAACTGTATAAAACAATCAAATAGAAAAAAAAGGGAATAGAGTACTGAGCAACACTATAAATCAATTGCACATAAGAAATATATAAAGAATACTCTATCCAATAACAATAGAACACATAGTTTTTGAAGTGCTCAAAGAATATTTTCTAGGACAATGTGTTAAGCCACAAAACAAATGAAAACCATATAAAATATCTCTTCTGATCAAAATGAAATGGAACCAGAAATTAATAACAGAAGGAAAACAAAATTCACAATTAGGTGGAAATCAAATAAAATAGTCTTACACAACCAATGGGTCAAATTAGAAATCTCAAAGTAAATTAGAAAGGACCTGGAAACAAATGAAAACAGAAGCACAATATAACTTTGCAAAAAGTATGGAACATTGCAAAAGCAATGATAAGACAGAAATTAATAGCAATGAATGCACATTAAGGAACAAGGAAAAGAAGAAGAAACTAAACTGAAAGCCAGCAGAAAAAAGGAACTAAAGAATAGCTTGGAGATCAATTAAAGGCAAGAAAAGAATCTAAAGACAAACATCTCTTATGAATATGGGTAAAAAAAATCTCAACAGAATAATCACCACTTGAATTCAGTATACAAAAAGGATTATATACCAGGACTCAGTGGAAATTATGTCCATAATGCAAGGAAGGTTCACTATATGAAAATTAATCAACATAGTACGTTGTACTAATAGAAAGGGAAGAAAGTCACATGATCAACTCAACTGATGCAAAAAAAATTTGATAAAATTCAATACCATTTCAATATAAAAACACTCAATTAACTACAAATACAAAATACTGTCCTAGACCCAATAATGGTCACTATGAAAAAAATTATATTCGATGAAAACCTGCAAGCTTTTTCATTAAGATTAAGAATAAAGCAGGTATGTCCCCTTTCACCACTTCTATTCAACATAATACTGGAAATTTTAGCCAGATCAATTACACAAGTCAAAAAATAAATAAATAAAAGGCATTAAAGTTGAAAAGGAAGAATTTGTAAAAACTCTTTCCACAGACAACAAAAACTTATATGCAGGAAATTCAATAGTTTCACAAAAATACTATTAGATCTAATAAATTTAGAAAAGGTACAGGATACAGAACCAGAGCATAAAAACCAGTTGCATTTGTTTACACTAAATACAAATATTTAACCAGGTGTGGTAGTGTATGCCTGTAATCCTAGCACTTAGGAGGCTGAGACAGGAGGACTGCAGGTTCGAGAGCAGCCTCAGCAATTCAGCAAGACTCTCAGCAACTTAGTGAGACCCTGTTTCAAAATAAAAAATAACCCAATCAAAAAATGGGCAAAGCAGCCGGGCGTGGTGGCGCACGCTTGTAATCCCAGCATTCGGGAGGCTGACACTGGAGGATCCGGGTTCGCGGCCAGCCTCAGCTACCTAGTGAGGCACTCCGCAACTTAGTGAGACTCAGTTTCAAAAATAAAGAATAAAAAATAGGGCTGGGGGTGTAGCTCGGAGGTAGAATGCCCCTGAGTTCAATCCCCAGTACCGCAAAAAAAAAAAAAAATGGGCAAAGGATCTAAATAGACACTTCACAAAAGAAGAAATATAAAATATAAATGACCAATAAATGGATGAGGAAATGTTCTATATCACTAGCAATCAGAGAGACGCAAATCAAAACTACCTTGAGATTTCACCTAACTCCAATCAGAATGGCAATCATAAAAAACACAAACAACAACACCTGCTGGCGAGGGTGTGGAGAAGTGGGAACCCTAATACATTGTTGGTGGGATTGCAAATTAGTGCAACCACTTTGGAAAACAGTACGGAGAATATTCAGACGAATGGGAATGAACCTACCATATGATCCAGCAATACCACTACTTGGTATGTACCCAAAAGAATGGAAACCAAACTATCAGACCAATGCATGTGTATCTATGTTTATAGTTGCACAATTCACAATTGCCAAACTATGGAACCAGCCAAGATGTCCATCAACAGATGAATGGATTACAAAACTATGGGATATGTACACAATGGAATTTTACTCAGTCATAAAGAAGAACAAAATCATGTTATTTGTAGAGAAATGTATGCAACTGGAAAACATTATGTTAAGTGAGATTAGTCAGTCACAAAGAGTAAAAAAGCATGTTCTCCATAATATGCGGATGCTAGGGAAAAGATGGGACATAAGAGGGACTCCAGATGAAAAAGGAGAAAACCTAGATAAGCAAAGAAGTTGACTTAACTGAAGGGGATGGACCGGGGTGGGGGGGACACCCTAATGCACATGATGTACTTTCAGAAATATATCAAAGTCAATCACTAAACTGAACTTGAGAAGGAGGGAGGGCAAGGGAGTGGGGTGGGAATTGGGAAAGGGATTAAATGAGAAATGTGTGCATATATGCCTTTATCAGCTTGTACCTAACAAAGATGTATGACTACAATGCACCAATTATTATAAAAAATAAAGTAGGGCTAGGGGTATAACTCAGAGGTAGAATGCCTCTGGGTTCAATTGCCAGTAACAAACAAGAGAATGAGGGCTGGGGTTGTAGCTCAGAGATAGAGTAACTGCTTAGTACACAAAGGTCGTGGGCTGGATACCCATCACTGGAAAGAAAAAGTGAGTGATTTAAATATGTGTGTGTGTGTGTGTGTGTGTGTGTGTATACATCTTATCATCATGGAAATTTCTAAACACCTAAGAGGACTTACCCATGTTTTCTAATGTATATTATCATATGTTATTTTCAGAATATATTACTGTGTGTGTGTGCGCACTGTAACTCTACAGAAAACATGGTCAAGGATACACCCAATTTCGGGATTGAGCTTTCCTCTGATGAGAGAGGAGAACAGGAATGAGGAGAGGAGTAAAAGCAAGACATTGTGATAGTGAAGCAGACTTCACTATCTCTGTAATATTTTATTTAGGAAAAAAGCAGTACAAAGCAAATAACAAAATGTTCATCTTGGTGATGTTTATTATATAACTCTTTTTACTTTTAAGTTTGCGTTGACGATAATGATGGTGATGATGATGAAAATAAGTATACTGGAGCTGGGCGTGGTGGTACACACTTGTAATCCCAGTTCTTGGGAAGTTGAGACAGGAGGATTGCAGGTTCATGGCCAGCCTCAGCTATTTAGTGAGGCCCTCCGCAACTTAGTGTGACCCTGTTTCAAAATAAAGCATAAAAAATAGGGCTGGGGGTATAGCTCGGAGGTAGAATGCCCCTGGGTTCAATCCCCAATACCGAAAAAAAAAAAAGAAAGAAAAGTATACTGGATTTTCCCTGTGGCTCCTGTATACTTTCCAAGCAGAAAACATTATTTATCAAGTGTCCTACATGATGTTTGTGGCAGCAATTGGCAATTAAGCATTCACCAGCAGCCAGGGTAAGAGTTAAGGAGAGAAATCCAAAGAAAATGTGGAAACCTGGAACCCAAATAGGCGCCTGGTGTTGCCACTGCTTCTTGCTTGCTGTAACTTTTGGAGCTTGCATTGAAATCCAAGTTCAGAGCGATGACCTCTGGGAGAATTCTACCTTTGTGATTCTTTGTTAAAGTTATCACCAACAGTAAGCATCTGGCTTGAGCCCAGGGGAAGGTTATATTGCTTGGGTACTTAATCTGCCCCCTATGCTGGCAGAGCTTCCTGGGTCCTGCTTAGACTTATTAACATCTGAAAGGCTTGCCTTTTGCAGATTTACTGAGTACTGCGCCCTTCTCTGATTCCCAAGGGAAAGCTCCAGTTCTCCTTGGCAGAGCCTTTGCAAGACTCAGCCTTTAAGAGAACAAAGCAGGGGACTTCTGGTCCAAAAAAGGACAGAAGGGAAAACTTTATAACCTCCCCACCATTTCTTTTACCGCTAAGTGGTCATTCATGGAAATTTTAGAAAGCGAGAGAGCAGAGAGCTTAAAGTCTACAGATCCTAAGAACACAGAAGGCTGCTGTGTCTGTACACAGATCTTCAGGGAGGGAAGCAAACAGATTCTGCTGCCTGGATGCAAGAACAAAGTTCCCTTGGGAGCACATTTGTTTCTTTAGTCACAGGAAAGCAATATTCTTCAGAGACTGACCACTCCATCTCTGGCTAGCCTTTGGGCCCATTCAAAAACTTAGAGAAATGGACCAAAACACTGCAATTTCAAACTTGCATGCCAACTCCTGTTAAATCACAATTATAGAACACATAATGGTAGCCAAGAAATGCATGCAAGTGTGATATAATACAATATGCAGCCAATAAGATTGCTGACTTAAAACATACACACACATACACACCCACCTCCCCACAGTAAATGGTTTTGACAAAACTTACCAAAGAGCTCACAGTCACAAGTACACAAGTACCTTTCTATCAGGAAAACAAAGTGTTATTAATTTCAGAATAAACACACCCTGACATCTCCTGAGAGTCCCCAATCACACTAAGGACAAATATTGATAAGGAATTTTCTACTCCTGTCCAATACAATCCAAGCAGTCCTAATCTGATATTAATGTGATTGTTAACCCAATTCATAAAAAACAATTGTTTCTATAATCATTACAGTCTACTAAGAAAACAGTTCCTACAGCATTGAATGATCACTGACTTTCATCCCAAGAGACACATCTTAAAATAACAAACTATATGAAGTTTTTTTTTTTTTTTTTTTTTTCCTGTGTAACTGGAGATTGAACCCAGGAGCAATCTACCTACAGAATACGTCCCCAGCCCTATTTTTTTTTTCATTTTGAAATACTTAACTACCATGAGCTTTCATTGTCTCTGCCTTCCAAGCACTGGTATTACAGGAGTAAACCACCACGCCTGGCTTTGAAGATTAATTTTTTTTTAATATTTTCAGCACGGATTTTTTATACATTTCTTGAGTACAGCAGGATTACATAGACATTTATGACACATCAATCATTGTCAGGTCACAAACAGCACCACGTCTTCATTTTACACGTGTAGCCCACATTCTTAACATAGCCTGGTAAAGCAAACTTTCTAGAGTCATAAAACCATACTCCTTTAGGGTCATATATTTACTTTCTAAGAAGTATGAGGGTCTTTCATCTACGCATCCTAGGGGCAATCTCCAGACCTTGAGACGCCAATGTAGCCATAGCAGAAGTCAGTATAATTGCTCGTATACACAGATAACAACTGCCAGGGGGGAAAGGGGCCAGCTGGGCTCCCATAACTCCCCCGTTTTTATTTTAAAATGCACGAAGGAGTGTGCCTGTCTTAGGTCATTTCCTACCAGGTGCTTAATCTTACCCGTCATGGGGTCTCGATGAGTCATTCAACGAGCCCTGTCTTAGGTTGATTTGCCCTGAGAAAATCGGACCCGTCATTGACTACCAGGGCCCTGTGCGAGGCAGTGCTTGCATTTTTATTCCATGTAAATCTGCTCATATACTAACATAGGCATTGATCACAAGGTGTACAACAAGTGGTAGATTGCATAAACCTAGAATGACTATTGCTGTTGCTACAATAACTCCTCCTAGCAAGGAGGTAAACGAGGGCCAGGTAGTAACCAAGGCTTGAAGCCAATCTACAAATGTCTTAGCTATTTCTGCCAGGTTAATAGAAGTGGGCTCCACATTACATAGATCCAAAATCTCCAGGTGTAACTTAAACAAATCTTTTTTTTTTTCGTCTTTCCCTTATTTGGTGCATTGTAATCGCACACCTTTGTTAGGTGCAAGCTAGTATAGGTAAAGATGGAAAGTGAAGGGGGTAGGGAGGACACCCTAATGAACATGATGTACTTTCCATGAACACATCTAAGTCCATCACTAAACTGACCTTGAGAAGGAGGGAGAAGATTAATTTTTAACTGCTCATTTTAAAATAGAAAAATTAGAGCCGGGCGTGGTGGCGCACGCTTGTAATCCCAGCATTTGGGAGGCTGAGACCAGAGGATCCAGGTTCGAGGTCAGCCTCAGCTACCTAGTGAGGCGCTCCGCAACTTAGTGAGACTCGGTTTCAAAAATAAAAGAATAAAAAATAGGGCTGAGGGTATAGCTCGGAGGTAGAATGCCCCTGAGTTCAATCCCCAGTACCAAAAAAAAATAAAATAAAATAAAATAAAAATAAAATAGAAAAATTAAAGTCCAGGAAGGAAGCACAACATACACCATGTCACAAAAGTAACTAGTTTGCTGTCAGAGTTAAGTGTTAACATGCTCTAACTACTGATGTGACAAGATTTGATTATGTGCTTTGCTGGCGAGAAAGTGGGAGAGTACAGCAAAATGCTCTTAGTATTTCAATATACAGAATTCTTCTCTTGGCTCTCCTGTAGGGTTTTGATGTAATTGGGCTTTTATATAGAGTTTAATATAGATGGATTTCCTTTAGCAGATTTACTGAGTACTGGGTCCTTTATTAGATTTCTATGTAATTGGATTTTGATACAACTGAATTTAATGGCAGATTTCTTTTTTTTTTTTTTTTTCTTTTTTTTTGCGGTACTGGGGATTGAACTCAGGGGCATTCTACCTCTGAGCTACACCCCCAGCCCTATTTTTTATTCTTTATTTTGAAACTGAGTCTCACTAAGTTGCAGAGTGCCTCACTAGGTAGCTGAGGCTGGTCGCGAACCCGAATCCTCAGGTCTCAGCCTCCCGACTGCTGGGATTACAAGCGTGCGCCACCACGCCTGGCTTTAATGGCAGATTTCAATGATGGAATTCCAATACAATTGGAAAAGTAAATTGGATTACTAAATAATTATTTCACTATTTTTAAAGTTGTTAAGGATTATATAAGACAACCCTAACCCTAATCCTAACTCATTACATATGGTAAGAGAATTATTAGAAAAATAAAACAACTGCCCAAAAGAATGGAAACCAAACTATCAGACCAATGCATGTGTATCTATGTTTATAGCTGCACGATTTACAATTGCCAAACTATGGAACCAGTCAAGATGTCCATCAACAGATGAATGGATTACAAAACTATGGGATATGTACACAATGGAATTTTACTCAGCCATAAAGAAGAACAAAATCATGTTATTTGCAGGGAAATGGATGCAATTGGAAAACATTATGTTAAGTGAGATTAGCCAGTCACAAAAAGTAAAAAATCATATGCTCCCCCTAATATGTGGAAGCTAGGGAAAAAATGGGACATAAGAAGGACTCCAGATTAAGAAGGAGAAACCTTAGGTGAGCAAAGAATTTGACTTAATGGAAGGTGATGGGGGTAGGGGGGACACCCTAATGCACATGATGTACTCTCACGAACATATCAAAGTCAATTACTAAACTGAACTTGAGAAGGAGGGACAGCAAGGGAGTGGGGCGGGAACTGGGGAAGGGTTAAATGAGAAATGTGTGCATGTATGCCTTTATCAGCTTGTACCTAACAAAGATGTATGATTACAATGCACCAATTAAAAATTAGTTAATTAAATTAAAATTTAAAAAATAAATAAATGTGAACAGAATGAACTATCCAATCTAAAGACAATGAATGCCACACTGGATTTAAAAAAAAAAAAAAAAAACACTGTGCCAAGCATAGTGGCACATGCCTATAATTCTAAGGCTGAGAAAGGAGGATTGCAGGTTCTCTAAGGCCAGCCTCAGCAACTTAGAAAGACCCTCAGCAACTTAGTGAGACTCTCAAGAGAAAAAAAATTAAAAGGGACGGTATAGCTCATAGATAGAATGTCCCTGGGTTCAATCCCCAGTACTAAAAAATAAAAAGGTTAAATGAAAATGTAATAAAGTAAAAAAGCGAAACCACACAATTACAAAAACACATATTGTTTAATTCCACTTATATGAAATATCCAAAATAGGCAAATCAAGACAAAAAATTAGAATGACTGCCTAGAGTTACCAGATTAAAAGGAAATGGGGTCAGATTGCTGATAAGTATAGGGTTCCTATTTGGGATGATGATATGCTCTAAAGTTGATTATGTTTACAGTTGCACAACTCTGAGTATATTACAAACTATTGAATGTTATGCTTTAAACAGGGGGACTGATGGGATATGAATTATATCTCATTAAGGCTATTATATTAAAAATCCATGTAGGTTGCATTTATGATACAAAATATGTAAAAAGTTTCCTCAAGAGAACAACAACAAAACAAAAAGGCTGAGAAACGCTTGAATCAAGATAATGGTTATGAACTTCTTTGGTATATAGAAAAACACTATTTGCATGTTTTGAATAGCTCTTATAATTCAGACAGGAACAGTATAGTTATAACCTCATTGAACCAATAAACCTAGTTAAGTATTTCCCATCCTAAAAGAAAAAGAACCCTCAATTAATCCCTTAACCTGATGCAGCTATTCATCTCACTCACTTTTTCACCTTCAAGAGTGGTCTATGGCCTTGCTACTTAAAGTGTGGTCCCCAGAACCACTGCATCAGTCTTCATTCTAACACATCCTCAGTTGATCTGAATACACATTCAATTTTCAAAAGCATTCTTATAGTCAGCCTATTGACCCAGCAATCCTGGCAATGTCGGAATGTGATAGCTATGATGTCTATGGAAAGGTGTGGTGGCCAGTCAGCTCCATTTAAGGAAAGGTAAAATTTCTAGTCTACTTCATTTGACAGCACTACTAAACATTATTGTAAGAATGAAAAGCAGAACTACAAAATTCAGACCCTTTCACTGGCCAACCAATGGCTTTTTCAGATGCGCATTTAAAGGATACCTCATAGCCAGGCATGATGGCACATGTTGGTGACTAATAGTAAAAATGAACATGCATAAATTGTTGGAAATCAAATAACTATCCTCCGCCAATATGAAAACAAATAAATAAATCCTCAAGCAAAATATGTGAAAAAATTTACATACAAAATAATAAAGAGCTTTCATGGAAAAATATGGAGAGAACAACATGAAAGCTTCAGGCACAATTCAAGAGCACAAAGTGATGGGGCACTGTCTACCCACCCCCAAATGCCACTGGCCACTTCTCTACTTGAATGCAAATCATCACACCTAATCATGCTGTCACCAAGTCCTGCTTCTGATGTTTGTATCTCAGCTAATGAAGAGAAAGAACTCAGGGGAAAATTGTCTACCTTGAGCAGGTGTTCTGGCTGTTTTATGGCCCCTCAGAGACACCCACAGCATTAATCACTAGTAACTCGATCTGAACACAGTGAGCACCATTACCCACTGCTACCAAAACACAGAGGCCTATTGCCATACCCAGGACCATTCCATTAGGATCATGAAGGTGGAGGAAATCACAGCCAATAGTGCTACTGGCCAGCAGTCAAAGAGTTCCACATCTCCTAAATTAAGTTTCCATTGCCCCACCAGGTTCTGTGTTGCCAGCATAAGCCACGATTCACCAGCAAGAGACCCAATGCCTTCTTCTAGGTGTGGGGCCCTTGTCCCAGATCTGCCTGAATAAAATTCCTTGGGAATGTCACAAAAGAGAAAAGAAATAATAAATAGGCAAAAGGTTGATTACACAAGAACACACTGAATTTTCAAGCAGAGTTTTCTTAAAAGATGATGTTCAATGCTTCAAGAAAATGTACATCCTTTTTAAATTACTGCTGTAATTTCATTATATTCTATGACATTCATTCATTCAATGAATATTTATTCTTATTCAGGACTTATCTTTGCACCAAGTACTGTAGTTAGATGCCAGAGATATATGCCATCCCTACCCTCTGGAAACTTAAAAATCAATGAGGGGAAAGTAATATTACTTTATATTGTTACAAAGTGCTTACTAAATATGTTACCTAAGATTTTAATTTATATTTCAAACAACCCTGTGGTGTACGAATTATTCTCATTTTGCAAATAATAAAGAAGGGTTCAGAAAGGGAAAGACACTGAAGAGAATTCACATAGCTGGTAAGAGATAATATCTACTGAGATCTGTCTCATTCCAGTGCTTCTGCTTTCAACCACTATACAAACTGGCTCTCAAAAGATTGAGTCTGACTTGACCAAAGCCTCCAAAATGTCTATAATCTGTGATCTAAAAAACTTCATTGGGAACTTGTATCTTAAGGGAAATCATTTGAAAGGGGATTAAAAATCTATATGCACAAAAATGAACACAGTATTACTCAGAACAGCTAAACAAAAAAATTTATCACAACCTAAATGTCCCAAACCAGAAACAATTCGTGGAAAATTTTGGAAATGGGTTTTACAAAATGAGACTGGTGAAAAAAATCCTCAAAATTGGAATTAGTATTTCAGAACTTCTTTTACGATTTGGAAGGATGCTCTAATAGGCTTTTGGACTGAAATCTCATTGTTTCCAGAATGAGGCAGAGCAGCCTCAAAGAATTTTTTATAATATCAACAGAAAAGGACTTAGGACCATGTAAAGAGAGTAATTTTGAGAACCTGGTAAAGATTTCTTTGACCTTTCTTTCTTAGCAACAAAGTATAACTGACAGTCATTTTGTTGGGGGGATAACTTATGGCAGTATGTATGGTTTTGCATTTTATGTTTTTTGGAATAATATTGATAACCTCTGCTCAAGTAAATTGATAAATGTTCTTCTCTAAAAAAATCCTCAAAATTGGCAAACTTTAAATAACGAGTGTAGATTAAACAAAAGTATTGCATCAATGTTTTTTCTTGATTTTTATAATTGTGCAAGAAAATGTCATTTATTTCAAAGAAATGTAAGTATTTACAGATAAGGGGGCATATGATGTCTGCAACCAACTCTCTAATATTTCAGAAAAAAATAGAGACCCACATGTGTTGGCATACACCAGTACTTGGGAGGCAGAGACAGGAGAATCAAAGGTTCAAAGCCAGACTCAGCAACTTAAGTGAAACCCTGTTTCAAAATAAAAAATAAAAAAGGGGCTAGGAGTATAGGTCAGAGGTAGAATGTCCCTGGATTCAATCCCCAGTACCAAAAATAAATAAATAAATGAATAAATGGAGTACAGAGGGAGAAAGAGAATGATTTTAAAATGTAGGAAATCTTAACATGTGAAGAATGTAGTTGAAAAATATGAAGTTTAACAGGAATTCTTTGTACTTTCTTTGCAGTTGTTCTATAAATATGCAAGTATTTGAAATTACATAAATTAATGGAAACCTCAGAATTGTATTTATACCATAACTGCATTATTTTATTAAAAACTATAAGGAAATATACTACAATAGTTATAGTGGTTGCTATCGACTGTATTCCCCCAAAACTCATATGCTGAAGTCATAAATCCCCAAAGTGATAATATTTGGAGGTGGGGCTCTTCAAAGGAAATTAGTTTTTGTGGTTTTTTTTTGTTTGTTTTCTTTTCTTTGGCACTGGAGATTGAACCCAGGAGTATTCTACCTCTGAGCTACATCCCCAGCCCTATTTTATTTTTGGTTTTGAAACAGGGTGTTGCTAAGTTGCTGAGGCTGGTCTTGAACCTACAATCCTCCTGTCTCAGCCTCCCAAGTACTGGGATTACAGGTGTGTGCTGCCTGGAAATTACCATACCCAGCTGGAAATTAAGTTTAAATTAGATCATGATGCTGGAGACCGAAGATGGGAGGAGAGCCCACAGAAGAAGTAGAAGAGACCAGCACTTGCTTTATCACTCTCCCCCTACCCCATGAGAGAATACATCAAGAAGGCAAACCAGGAAGAGGACCTTCACCAGCTGCCAGCAACTTGGGATTGGACTTCCCAAACCCCACAAATGTGAGCAATCAAAGTTTATTGTTTAAACTAGCCTATGATATTTTCTTACAGCAATCCACACTAATTAAAACAGTAAATGGAGGAGAGCTGTATTTTCTGCAATGATTTGTTTTCCTCTTATTTTCCAGGTATTTTATGTAGTTCTTTTACCTTTATATTGGAAAAATGCACTAAAACACATAAAACGTCTGTGGATAAATTTCAACAAAAACATTTCTTCATTTTTAAATTATGCTCAGTGATAAAATATTTTTAATCTTATAAGAATGTTTTCATAATAAATAAATAAATACACTTATTAAAGTAATACCTAGCCAAGCATGGTAGTGCATGCCTGTAATCCCAATACTTGGGAGGCTGAGACAAGAGGATGGCAGGTTCAAGATCAGACTCAGCAACTTAGTGAGGGCCTCAGCAACTTAGTGAGACCCTGTTTCAAATTAAAAAATAAAATAGGGTTGGGGTATAACCTGGAGGTAGAATGCCTCTGTGTTCAATCCCTAGTACCATAGAGAAAAATAAAATAAAGTAAGACACTATTACACATGAGGAGGGAGAAAGGGAGGGAAAGGGGAGATGTGTGGAAGGAAACAGACCAAAAAAGGTTACATGTATATATAAATGTATCACCATGAATCTCACTATCATGTGCACCAGTAAAATTATTAAATATTAAGAAAACTTGGAAACAAGTATCAGTAGAAATACAAGCAGTATGTACTTGAAATACACATATTGTTATATTTGGAGGCATCCCAGATCAAACAAAATAAGAGTGGGGTCTTCTGCACACTAAATGAAAGAAAGGCACAGTTCTCAGAACCAATGAGCTGAACAAAGAAGTTATCTAGAAGACAAATATCTAGCTGGATCAAAGACCAAAGGAGTTGGATGAGAAATGAACCAGCAAAGAAACAAATGTGAGATATAAGAGAAAACAAATATACTATGTAAATGAAAAGCATAGTATATCCATCTGTCTGCAGCATGAAATCATCTCATTAGGGCTGGGGGTATAGCTCAGTAGTAGAGCATTTGCCTAGGAGGGACAAGGCCCTGGATTTCATCCTAGCATTGAAAAAAATCAATTTAGGCAAGAAGGAGAGAATGAAGCAAATAGCTAGGAGGAAGACTGCTTCAGAAGAATAAAAGTGTCCTTAGGAACTAGCATATCGAGTCAGGTACACTGGCACATGTCTGTAATCCCAGTACTGGAAAGCTTGAGATGAGAGGATTGCATGCTTGAGGCCAGAGAACAGTGACTTATTGAGACTCTGTTTAAAAATGAAAAATGAAAAGGGGCTGGGAGTATAGCTCAGTGGGAGAATGCCCCTGGGTTCAATTCCCAATACTACATATTAAAAAAAAGAAAGAAAGAAAAGAGAAAGGAAGGGAGGGAGGAAGGAAAGAAATAGAAACTAGCGTATAAATGCAAGGAATCTCATGAGCGGAACCAATATAATCTTTGATCTTACATAAGGCAAAACCAAGGGCAAGAGAGAGAGAATGGCCCACCTATAAATCCAGGTACTTCAGAGGCTCAGGCAGAAGGATCACAAGTTTGAGGCCAGCCTGGACAACTTAGCAAGACCCTGTCTCAAGATAAAAAAAAAAAATTATTATTTATTTTGCTGGGGTATGTAGCTCACTGGTAGACCACCCCCTGGATTCAACCTCAAATTCAAAAAAAAAAAAAAAGATGAACCCTAGATCAAAACAGCAAACACAGAATGAAGAAAATAATTGCTAATCACATATTTGATAAGGGTCTAGCATCCAGAATGGATAAATCATTTTTACAACTCAGGAATAATAAGAAAAATAACCCAACTTTTAAAAATGAGCAAGAGATATCAACATTTCCCCAAATAAAATATGCAAATTCCATTAATGCATGAAAAGATGCTCATCCTCATGGTCATTTAGGAAACACAAACCAAACAAACCACAATGCGATACCACCTCACACCCAATGCAAGTGGGTAGAATTAAAAAAATAAAATCTCGGTCTCCGCGGCCCTGGCGCCACGCCGCCAGGCATAAGCCGCCACTGAGCCGGCCCCCGGCGTGGAGTCTACTAAGAAAGAGACAACAACCCTCGGCACCCCACCGGCCAGAGCTGAAGTGAGCGACCCCTGAACTCCTCATCCTAGCCAGGCGGCATTTCGAGGCACCTTCCACAGAGACCGGAACGCGTGGTACGACCAGCTTAAGCCCGC
>PVLC010036457.1:0-15793 GCA_004027655.1 Graphiurus murinus
TTTTTTTTTTTTTTTTTTTTTTTTTTTTGCGGTACTGGGGATTGAACTCAGGGGCAGTCTACCTCTGAGTTACACCCCCAGCCCTATTTTTTATTCTTTATTTTGAAACCGAGTCTCACTAAGTTGCGGAGTGCCTCACTAGGTAGCTGAGACTGGCCGCGAACCCGGATCCTCTGGTCTCAGCCTCCCGAATGCTGGGATTACAAGCATGCACCACCATGCCCGGCTGCATATTATATTTTAGTTTGCAGACAAGAGAAAGTTAAAAATTGAAACAAGAACATCACGGAAAGATAAATAGAAGGGGAAAATGTGCATGTGCTAGAACATCAGATGGAAATTAGAAGGAGGGGAGAAACTAAGTACTACAACATTAGATGTTATGGGGAAAAATAATGTGGGTAATGCAGCAATAGGATTTGGGGGTAAGAAACACATGGAGGTGGAGAAATGAGTAAGCCAGGTGAAGTTGCTATTAAACATGCCTGCGAATTAGTCATCTAGTGAGAAGAGGAGTAAATGGAGAGAAGAAAGTAAAACTGGCTTCCGAAAAGTCTTATGATCCTATTTGAAGATAAGAATCATGAATTTAAAATAAAACCAATGGTCATGGGTGTGTTTTTTAGCAATGTCTTCCCTACAATAGGCAGCAAGTTGTAATTCAACCCAGGATAGTAATAGAGTAGGTGTGCTCAATCAGGAGATGGAAAGCCTAAGGATTTGGAAGTTTATGAGGTGGGATCAGTCTAAGCAGGAAAGTGAAGATGTGGAAGGGTGAGAGCTGGTGAGAAGATGGCAGAATTGATGAAGTATAGATCTCAACCTAATTAAGGAATTATTGGTGTCAGAGTCCCCGAGGCAGTAAACTAGAAACAGAAAAAATCAGGATGCTTAGTATTTTGATTAAAGGTAAAATGCAATTATTGGTTACAACGTAGCCTCCAATAGGTTTGGAGGGCAAGAGGCTTACATGAGAAGGGGAATATGATTATTATGTATTGAAAGTATTATGTATTGAATGTAAGCAGATACTGTGATCACCAGGAATTATGAAGTAATGTCAGATAGAGTTGGATACAGAATTCATAATCTTCACAAGTGAAGGTGAGCTTCTGTTGGTGATATTTATAGATCTGCTAAAACATGAGTAGTTAGCATTCCACGTGAACTCAAGTATATCTCTTGGGATCGAATAATAACAAAAATAAGGGTTGAATAATTAGAAAGTTTTCATTTCATTGATGCATATGCCCAATATTTTAAAGATGTCACTTAAAGATCACACTAAACAGTAAGTCAACAATGACTAGATAATGTTGTTTAAAAGGAAGATAGTTATAAAATATGTTGTAAGTGTTAAATGCTTAAAAGAATAAAGGTTTCCAGTAAGGGCTTCCCAAGCAGTGGGTTGACTTTTAAAGAGAGTGATCTGATAGTGATAATAAGGAACAAAGGAAAATTTTCTATTTCAAGCCAGTCCTGTGCCAACAATAAGAGATAAAATCAGCTACTATTTAAGAGAGTTATACAGAAATTAATGTTATTAAGTGGAACAGATTACGCTTTGCTTAGGATAAGTTAAAAACATTCTAGGAAGAAGGAGAGAGCATAGGGGTTGTGTTATTGATTGATTATAAGATTCAGAAGGCGAAAGTCATGGTTTGTTCCACTTAACAAGGAACAAGAAGATTCATGTGGTAGATGTGCAGATTCATTTGAGAATGCAGTAAGTTGATGACCTGGGAATTAGAGTCTTCTTAATTACCAATATAATCAGGAAGAAAGAAGGATCAATCCTAATGATCATGGAGACAGACTGTGGTAGTGAGGCTGTTTAAGCTAGGATGGAAGAGGACGATGTATGATGGTGCAGTGGTTCTAGCAGGATTTTTTCAAATTCAGGAGTTCCTTCTTGGTTTTAATTGTCTTAGTTGATGGATGCAAATGAGCATTGTTGCAGAAACCACAGACCACAGAAAACTCTTATGTTAGAAAGTAGTACAGAGTACAACTTCATGATATGACTCTTGTTTACTCATGTGCCTAAAAGAATACGGAGAGCATAGACTACATAAACTAAAAGTTTACAACTACTAGGATTAATCTGACATGTAGGAATTGTTAAATGCTACTATTTTAAATTTTAATATTGGGAATAAAATGGTATACTACTTTTTTCATTTTTTATATAGTTTTATGTCTAGAAAATTCAAAAGAATCAATAGTGTTCATAAAAATGGAAATTCAAAAAGTACAAATTAAGAATAAAAACATTCTTATACAAAGTAATGGCCAGTCACAATATAAAACAAAATTAAGTGTTATATCTGAAAAAGAAAAATACTTATTTCTTGGAATAAAGTCCATATTTAACACATAAAATACATCTTACATTAAAAAATTGCCAAAATTTTACTGAATAACAAAATTAAAACCTTGAATAATTAGAAAGGTTACTTTCCATTGATTGATGTGCCCAACAGTTTGAAGATGTTATTTTACTCTAAGTTAAACAATTGAAAATATTTTTGTATCATAATGTATTTTAATGTCACCATATAGAGAATTTAAATTTATTTTCTGGTAGATATCACTTTTTTCTATAAGTAGGATATTTATATGAATCAGTTGTTCCTAACACTATGTTATATTTAGCAGCAAGAAACAACTCTCAGTTTGAGCACATTTTTTAGTTTCAGAATGTCTTTCTACTGTTCCCTGACCAACTGTAACATTTAGTGCTGCCTTGTTCAGGTAAAATTTCCCCTTTCAGAATCTTCACTTTTCTCCTTTGATCTGGTTCTCTGAAGAAAAAGAAAATACAAACGACAGCTCTCCATGTCCCTTCAGTGAAACAACCATGATGAGAGTTTGGTCGTGACCTTTGCGTGTGGTGTTCATTGCCACCTAATTAGGAGCACACAAAGCTTGTGTGGCAGATGGCTTTGCTGGCCCCAGTCCTTGATGGTTTTTGCTATGTGGTTGCAGTAGCTGTCATTAATGAGGCAAGAGTGTACAGGTAAAGCTTAAGTCAATCACTATTGAAAGAAAAGGACTGGATGCTTTATGCTGGGGGTACATGGCACGAGGACCTTTCCAGCTACATCCACGGTTTACAACAATCAAGAAATCAGCATGCCACAGCACAGAGATGGGACCACAGCTGCTTGCCTAAAAGTAAGGGAGATCCTAACTTAAATTCATTTACATGACATGTGTATGGATATGACCTTGATATGTGGATCAAGGTGATAGCTTAATTATTACTAATGTTTTTAATTTAATCCATGTTGGGTTTCTATCCTGAATGAGCTAAAGGACTCCACTAACATTACAGACAGGAATATTTCTCTCTACTCCTTGACTCTGAGTTTAGTCACATGACCTGCATCTAGAAAGAGTAATCAAGTAGTATTGTTGGCCAGTCGATTCTCCACCAAAGCCTGAAGAGTTCTCTCCTGGTGCTGCCTGCTCTCCCAGGCCTCCATCATCACCACAAGGAGATCTTCTCCCAGGTTTCTATGGCCCCTGAATTGCACCTCAACTAGAGGTAGGGATTTGTGCTCCTGTGAATTGCTCAGTCATGTTAAATCTTCCAAGATCAAAGATCACAGAATGGTAAGAATGCCGCTTAGAGCCAAAAGAACAAATGAAGTGTAGTTCCATATAGCATTGTGAAATTCTTCTACAATGTATTCTAAAGAAAGGCCCTTGTACTATGTTGTTACTAAAATTCATCCATTTAAATTCAGCCCTACTTTATAATAAATTCTGCAAAACATTGAATCCTCATAGTGTTTCTTGGAACTGCAGTTTTGTTTGTGGTTTTTTTGGGGAGGTGAGAGAAGAGGTGGCTACCTTAATAACAACTGTTTCTCCTGCCCTCTCAGCTGACCTCTGTCTTACATTCACCTTGTTTCTCCTGAGATCAACAATGGATCAATGACACATTCACAGAACAAGGAGATAAATCCTGGCTCAGCCCTGAAAATATTAGATGTCTCATTGATTGTTGGCTATTATTGTTGGTTAAAGCTTTGCTATTTTCTAGTTTGACAAACTCTCCTATGTCTAACAGAACATGGCAGTAGAAATAGACTAACTATAAATTATTAGAAATAGTTATCTTCGTTCTTGTTTTATAACAATACCACTTGGACAGTGTATAATGGTGAACGATATCACCAAAGTATCATTTTAATTTTACTGAATGTCAGAACAACATTAGTTGCCTAACATTTATATTTATAAGTAGTGTGCCTAACATTTATATTGAAATGTAGCAAATATTTCTTTTATAAAGTGTAAAGTTAGCCATCACATTTTCAAGTGGTTTTAATGAACATTTAATGAGCCGAAAGTATAAAGGATAATTAAAGTCCATCTGCCCCTTACCTATAGCTCTTCTGCTATGCCAAGTATTAATAATTAAATGACTTTATCTCATGCAACTTTATTTAAAGAGGCAGTTAGTGGATAAAAAAGGAAGCACCCAAGCACTGGAATATTAGCATCTTTAGTGTTGAGCTTTCAGTGACTAGTCTTTCATCTTGTTCCTCTGTATAGTCTTTAGAGTATTGGAAACAAGGGAAAATGGATAAATAGATGTGCCTGCCCAGGGAGAATTGGACAGAGCTATGGCTGTCTATGGCAGAAGTCCATCCTTAGGGAGGGAACGCTTCACAAGAAAGGGAGCCTTCCTAGACCTCCTGCTCAGCCAAGTCCCCCCCCGCCCACATACACACTCCATTGGTAACAAGCAGTTCCTATTCTTTTGCGTTGGCACCAGAGAAGTGCTCTAGGAACACCAGGAGACATTTTTTCAAGCTCCATTTCCAAAACACCAGTAACTCCAGGAGATAATGAGTGTGGAGATTCTTCCCCAGTGACCTCATCACTGAGCTTCTTTCCAGTCCTGAACAGAGGCCACTGAGCAAATGAGATCTTGTATTAAAATATTCAAGTAGGAATCCTGAATATCACAAGTAGGAGATAATTTATTTGATTATGCATTCAAGTTGCACTTAAGATACATCAGGAGAAATCTTTGCAGAGAACTGAATTTTGCACTCAGTTAGAAAATGTAAAAATTATTTCCAGGTTCTTCTGAGTCATTACTCTGAATCACACTCAGCTTTTATTTTGCCATGCAGCTAAAGTTTATGAAGTACTTGCATCAAAAAAGCATTCATTTATCACACCTCTAGCCTGTGTGTTTTCCTGACTAAGAAAAGTAATTTGACCACATTACAGTGGAATAATGATGTGTCAAACTTTCTCATTAAAATGAAACCATTTGTTATCTCCACAAATATGATCCGGCATTACATCCTCATTTTTAATCTAAATTAGGAAGACTTTTTAAATAATTTTAGCTTCATAATACTTGTAATCTTTTTACAGAGGCAATATTTCACAGTGATTTGTGTTCAAGGTCATTTTCAATGTTACTTTAAATGAACATTTACCCAAAGAATGTAAGAAAAAAACGCTCATATCATATATATATATATATATATATATATATATGGACAAATATTTGTTATTTTTCCATATTTCATTGAGATTTTGTAATAATGATTCAAACAGTCAACATCACAGAAGAGTTATGAAATATTATGTAATCTTCTACTTGTTTTAGATAGAATAATTTGTATAATGCCAAAATCACCCCATAAGGTAGGTATGATATTTTCTGCAGATGAAAATTAAGCTCAAGAAAGTTGAGGCATTCTCCCCAACTATTCACAGCTAGTTAGAATCACAGATAAGCCTTTAACTCATGCCTTTGTCTCCATAGTCTACATTTGTAAGTTCTATATGATTGGGAAAAAAAATTAAATCTAACTTGGAGACCAAAGAATAAGTGGAGTAAATCCCAGAATCTAGAGCCTGTGGGGGGTTTGACTGCAAAAATCATGACAGCGGAATTCGTGGGGGAAGCAAATGAGCCTGCCTCTCTCTCTCTCTCTCTCTCTCTCTCTCTCTCTCTCTAATAAGTGGAGTAAATCCCAGAATCTAGAGCTAAAAAAAGGGAAATGGCCAAACCAAAGAATGTCACTGAAGATGGGAATTATACAGTTATAGAACTAAATTTAAGTTGATGCCATTTGCTTGCTAAAAGCGATTTTTCAAGAACCAAGACAATGCCTTTCAAACTGGTACCACATTACTTTAAAATGATACACTAGTTTTAACAATACTATCTCTAGGTGTATACAGAGACTCTTCCATAATATCGAATAAAAAGATGATGATGTGTACCCCTTTACCATAATAACAGAGGAGCTATTAAACACTTGGAGATTTTTCTGTAGTAGGAAGAGTGTTTGATATTTGAAACAATAATGTTCAGTGACTTCATTGATGCAAAATGTAGGTTGATTTGCATGCATAAAATGAATATGTAGACAAGGAGTAAATAAGGTCAGGAGACCAGGGGCCAATTCCCATATTTAATAAAACTTAGCGACTTTAAACAAATTATTTCACCCCTTAGGTTCTTTGGTTTTCTCAACTTAAAAGTAAGAGAACTGATGATGATTTCTCACATTTTACTCATTTTAAGTCATATCTAATCGATCTTAAACTTCATAAAATCAGTTATTTAGATAAAACTTTGTCACTCAGTCTGCAGGTTGTGTGCATACCTAGGGACATTGAGACTGATAACCTAATTAATGAAAAAAACCTACATAACTGGATAAAAATTGACCTAGGAAATAAAAGTTCCCAAAGCAACATTAATTCATTGGTAATGAGTGGTTCCATTTGATGGAAATGTAATTAATAATGATTGGAGGAAATGTGACTCTCCAGGAAGTCCTCCCATAAGATAGTTTTCCCAGTGAATAGTGAAATATTACAATCTAACTAGCAACATCATGCTATTCCTTGAGTTACTTTCATTTTTTTTTGTTGTTGTTGTTATTTGCATTCCTATAGCTTCCTTGTCCACCAAAAATAATTCCTTCATATCTGGATCCCCTTTCAGCATGATGGGGTGGTCCCAAAATCAGAAAACCTGGACCTCAACTTTCAGACTCTTATTATTCTTGTTTTCTTGGTGCTAACTGGAGTTTGGTACTTAATAAGCCTTACTTCAGTATAGATAGAGGAAATAGATGACCTCATTATAAAAAGTATTTTAACAACCATAAGTGTCCAAGCATTCCTTTGTTTACTTGTTCATTCATCTCTTCTTCCTTTCAATCATAGAGCTCAATACTTCTTGAGTACTGACTATTGACAAGATACTTTTCCCAAGAAGAGAAATATAATTTCTGGCCATGGTGATCTCTCCATGAGTCATGAAGCCCATTGTGTTTACAACTCAAATACAAAATTAGAGGAGGTAAAATGCTCCACATAAGAAAAAAATAACTGTCTAACTTTATATTTGGTGAAAGGAGGTGGTTATGGAAATCTAATTCTCAGATGAAATTTGAAAAGAACTTGTCTGAGGAGACAAGGTACAAAGGGTATTTATGGATAGACAGGGACTGTGGAATGATAGCACTGAGAGTGTACAGTCACTCTCTCCCTGCAGATGTTCCCAGGCTGGTGAGAAGCAACAAAGAATGGAGAAGGGAAGAGAGTTTCCCATGTAGAGGAAAAATGTCAATGTTTGGGTGGCTGAGTGTTGTGAGCTGATATATTCTTCATAAAGGTCTTGTGAAGCAATGAGTAATAAATGCAACATCTTATTTTCATTTTTTAATTCTTTATTATTCCACTGTTTAAAATATTATTCCATTGCCCAGTGAACCATCTTTGGTTTCTTACTTTTGGTGTCTCAGTCTCTTTCCTCTGTTTCCTGCATTTTCAAAGTACACAATGCAACAAAAAATTAATTCATACAAGAGAACATTGATAGACACTGTTCTTTATATCAGATAGAAGATATGCCCACTCCTGCAGTGTCTTTACCTCTTATTATCTTTAATAAGCTGAACCAGGTGCTGCGATAACTAAATGAGAGGACGCATTCAGTTCCCTAAGAGGCTGTTGAATGAGTCAACATCAATGTAAGCAGACTGCTGGGTACAGCGTGTAGACATGAGGCAATGAAAGCACAGAGCCTCACACTCAGGCATGGCTGGTAGGGCAGAGGTCGTCACTGAGCAGGTGGGTAAGTGGGTGAGCGGTTGACATGAAGAGGAGGGGCAGGCACACCAAGTAGGGGAAACAGACTGTGTAATAGAGTGAGCAGGGTTACATATTTTGTTTTGTTCCCCTTTGAAGTTCAAAGAGATTTGATTTATACTCTTAGAATTGGCTTTATTCAGCCAGGTAGTATGGCGGTACACACTTGTAATCCCAGTATTTGGGAGGCTGAGACAGGAGGATCACAGGTTCCTGGCCAGCCTCAGCAACTTAATGAGGCCCTTCACAACTTAGTGAGACCCTGTTTAAAAATAAAATAATAAGATAGAGCTGGGTTATAGCTCAGAGGTAGAATGCCCCTGGGTTCTATCCTCAGCACCAAACACATACACATACAAATTGTCTTTAATTATTCTTTGAAATTTCAGTTAAAGTATTATTATTGTCTACTGCTTAGTATTAACTTCTATCAATTCACAGTCTTCACACACTAAGCACTATAAGTAACAATGACAATAAGTTATGAAGTAACATGAAGTCAGGGGTAGACCTTGTGTCTAAACGGATTACTACTCTTCTCTTAAAATTAAAATGTGTATCCATGGACTAATGATCTAGTTTTGTCTATATTACAAGGAAAAATTCTAAATGCTTTTTTAAAGGTAGATTTCTGTTTATATTTCCAGGATTTGGACCACATTCAGAGTTTGGCTGAGAAATGTAGAAAATCAAGACAAGCCAATAATTTGACTCCTCTTGGTTTTTTATTGTTGTTATTTACCCAGAGACACTTTTTATTTCACCTTTATGTTTAAATATCTTTATGGAAATACAATTCTCTCAGCACAAGTCTACCCTTTTAAAGTGTACGATTAATTGTTTTTTGTATTCACATATATGGGCAACCATCTCAACAGTCAATTTTAGAACATTTTCATCATCTAAAAAGAAATTCTATACACTCCATTTGTCACCACTCTCCTGTACCATCATTAAGCAGACACTAATCTAATTTCTATTGCTATAGATTTCCCTATAATGTACTTTCACATGAATCCAATCACATAAGTGGAATTTTGTAACTGTTTTCAAATTTTATTCAAGTTGTAGGGTAACCAATACTATATTCCTCTTTATGGCTAAATAATATTCTATTAAGTGAATATACCATACAACATGTGTTCATCCATTTCTCTTTGTTTGATATCTAGGTTGTTCTCATATTTTAGACATTATCGATAATGTTGCTATAAACATTTATTTATATGCAAGTTTTTGTGGACATTGAATCTTCTTGTTTTTAAGTACTTCTTAAATTCAAAACAAAAATTATGCAATCAACGGACATCTCTTCCTTAGAAGGAAATTTAGCAGCCCTCTACTTTTAAACATGGCCACTTTCTCTCTCAATTTCATCCCATGGGGACTCGTCAATGATCTCCTTTCCTTCAGTCTTCTCCGTAAAGATTTCCTCCACAGTATGACAACATGTTGCATAAGGGTGTTTTGATCGGTGATAAAACATATGTACAACAGAGGTCCTATGAGATTACATTACCTTGTGATGCTGTAGCCTACAGAGTTTGCATAAGAACTCTCTATGATGCTTGCACCATGGCTTCATTCAACATTGTATTTCCCAGAATACATCCCTATCATTAAACGATGCTTGACTGTATTTACTTAGTGAATATTCATATACTGTCTACCTTGTGATAGGTATCTGCTATGGTTTGAATGTGTCCCTTAAAAGTTCACATGTTGGAAACCTAACTCCTAAATTCATGTTAATGGTATTTGGAGGTAAGACCTTTAAGAAGTCATTAGGATTAGAAGTAATCTTTAGAATGGGTCTCCCAAGATGCCACTAGTGGCTTCATTAAAAAGAGGAAGGGACACCCAAGGTAACATATTTCCTCTGTATTACCATGTGGTATGCCCTCTGCCATGTTAGGATGCAGCAAGAAGTCTCTCAACAGATTCTAGCACCATTCCCAGTGATTCTGCAGCCACTAGAAATATGAGATAAATAATCTCTGTTCTTTTTTAATTATTTAGTCTGTGGTATTCTGATATAGCAACAAAGCGTGGACCAAGACACTACTCCACTCAGCTCTTTAAAAAAATAGAAGTCTTTATATCAACACTAGGAATTAGATATTATTATCAAATTTTATATTATAGAAAAGGGAAATGAGCAAAAGAAGAAAATGGATTCAAATCTACTTAGAAGACCCAACAAAGTAAACCAAAAAACTTATAGAACTGATTAACAAATTCAACAAAGTGTCTGCACACAAAATCAGTCTTAAAAAATCAGAAGCTTTCCTGTATGCTAGCCATAAATCCACTGAAAAAGAAATACAGAAAACAATTCCACTCACAATAGCACCCTGAAAAATAAAATACTTAGGTATAAACCTAACCAAGGAGGTAAAAGAATCTCTGTATTTAAGCATTGCAGAAATTACCAACAGTGGATTTTTAAAGCCTTTTTTTTACTTTAGAACAACCTTAGATTTACAGAAAAGTTCAATTATATGTTCACATGCGTTTTCTCTTTTTAGTAACATCTTAGATTATTATGGCACTTTTGCTACTATGAATAAGCAATGACACTTATTAGTAATAACTAAAACCCATACTTTATTCAGGTTTTCTTAGTTTTTATCTAATGTTCATTTTTTGCTCGAGGACTTTTTCGGGATACTGTTACATTTATGTGTACTTTCTCTTTTGTCTCCTTTTGGCCATAACAATTTATCAAACGTCCCTTGTTTGATTTTGATAGTTCTGAAAATTGGTCAAGATTTTTCTAGAATGTCTCTTGGTTGGGATCTGTCTTACATTTTCTTCATGATCATATTGGGGTCATGGAATTTTTTGAGGAAGCCACAGTGATAAATTGCCATCTTTATTACATCAAACAAGGGATACATACTTTCAACATCACTTATCATTATTGATGTTAACCTTGACTACCTGGCTGGGATAGTGTTTATTCACTACAAGGTTACTCATTTTCCCAAATCCCATAATATGAATAAATCACACCAAAGGAGAGATAAGTTATGCACGGTCTCCTTGAAGGCAGAATACTACACATATTACTTGGAATTCTTCTCCATGTTATATATATTGTCTTTTTACCCAGTTATTTACTTAATTTGCCATGCTAGTTGCCCCAGATTTGTTTATCAGCAAGCTCTGAGTTGACTTCTGTGTCCCTTTGACATACATTCATCATTGGTATGTATCTGTGTGTTTGAACACTTTTTATTTTAGCATTGTAAGATGTTCTAGTCTAGTTTGCATATTTCTTAACCACTTCTAGAATCTTTTACTTTTCCAAGGAGCCCTGTTTTGTTTACCTAGAGAATGATACTCATCATTAAGATAGAATTTTGGTGGAAAGTGTCCAAGAATTTCCTTCCATCCAGATCCTCTCATCTGATAGAACAAGGAAATATATGTGTATATATTAGCCCCCACATGTACACATATGTAAATGTTTCTATATGTATCCATGTGCACCCATGGCAAACAGAGCATAATTTCACATGGATGTCTATTACTATACATATTATTATTCCTCTACGAACTTTACATAATCCTGATTAGTGTAGCTTTTATAATAACACTTGAAATGAGCTGACTAACTCTTGAGTAAGAAGTTTCTTGTCTGTTCCCTTCAGAATTGTGTTGCATAGTCGAAGATTTTGCCTTTCCGCATAAACTTTAAAATCTTTTTATTGAAACCTATGAATTATTTCATCGGAATTTTGATAGGGTTTGTTTAAATTTATTGGTCAATCTAAGGAATATTGCCATATAATTTCATTAGCAATTAAATATTATAATAGGAAGTCCCATTATTGTAGGAGTCATAAATATAGGTCCATATAAATAGAGACCACTAGCAAGACCATTGTCAATATTTTCTTCTTTCTTTCTTTTTTATAATTTTATTGGCACATGATACCCTCACATCATCATGCGATTCACCGTGATAGTGACGTACGTGCACACAGCACTTGGTGAGCTTTTCCCTTGATCCCTCCCCTCTCCCCTTCCTTCCCCATACAGTATATTGGGATTGGTGTTGGTATTCTCACATATGTACATTATGTCTATCGAAGTGTTTTCTTCATTAATTCTTGCTTTACACTCTTCCTCCCCAAAACCACCTCCGTTGCTCCACTGGAGTTTCTCCTCCATTATCTAAAGTCCCTCTTTTATCTCAATTACTCCCTTAGCTTCTGCATATGAAAGAAAACATATGACCTTTCACTTCCTGAGACTGGCTAGGTTTACTCAACCTAATGTTCTCCAGGTATATCCATTTTCAAGCAAATGACATAATTTCCTTCTTTATTGTTGAAAATTCCATTGTGTGTATATCCCATAATTTTATGATTCATTCATCTGTTCCTGGACAGCTAAGTTGGTTCCATATTTTGGCTATTATGAATTGGGCTACTATAAACATGGATATGCATGAATTACTATAATATTCTGACTTCAGTCCCTTTGGAAAGATAGCCAGGAGTGGTATAGTTGGATCATATGGAAGATTCATTACCAGGGATCTACACAATGATATTCATAGCAGCTGCACTAATTTGCCATCTCACCAACAGTGAAGGAGAGTTTCTTTTCCCCACATCCTCACCAGCATTTAGTGTTGTTTTATTTCTTCTAATTAGAGATAGATGAAGTCTCAGTGTAGTTTTAATTTGTATTTCCCTGTTGGCTAATGATGTTGAATATTTTTTTTAATGTATGTATTGGCCATTTGTATTTCTTCTTTTGTGGAGTGTCTGTTTAGTTCATTTTCTCATTTCCTGATTATGTTACTAGTTTTCTTAGTGTTAAGTTTTTAAGTACTTTGTGTATTATAGATAATAGTCCTCTCTCAGAAGAATAACTGGCAAAGTTCTCCCATTGTGTAGGCTTTCTCATTAGATGCCTGATGCTTTTCTTTGGTGAGTAAAATTTTCCTGGTTTAATACTGTCCCATTTATTAATTATTGTTTTTATTTCCTGAGCTTTGGGAGTTCTTGTTGAGGAAGGTTCTCCCTGTGCCTATCTGTTGGAAATTTGGACCTATGCCCTCCTCTAGTAACTTAAAAGTCTCTAGATATTTGATTCATCTTGAGTTGAGTCTTGTGTAGGGTGAGAGGAAGTGATTTAATTTAATTTAATTTAATTTTTCTACAAAGGAAATTGTTGAAAAGGCTGTCTTTTCTTCAATGTATGTGTTTGGCACCTTTGGCAAACGTCAATTGGCTCTAGGTGTGGATTTGTTTCTATATCTTCTATGTTGTTTCATTAACTTATGTGTCAGTTTTTGTACTAATACTTTGCTGCTTTTATTACTATAGCTCTGTAGCATAATTTAAAGCCAGAAATTGTAATGCTTCCTACATGATTCTTATTGCTAAGAACTACTTTGCCTATTTTAGATCTTGTTTTTCCATATGAAACTTAGGACTGATTTGTCTATCTCTAAGAAGAATGACATTGGTATTTTGATAGGTATTGCATTGACTCTGTATATCACTTTTGGTTGAATTGCCATTTTGGTAATATTTATTCTGCCTATCCAAGAACATGGGAGATCTTTCCATCTTCTAAGATCTTCTTTAATTTCTCTCTTTAATGTTTTACAATTTTCATTGTAGAGGTTTTGACCTCCTTGGTTAGATTTATTTCGAAGTATTTTATTGTTTTTGAGGTTGTTGTGAATGGAATTGTTTTGGGAAATCTTTTTCATTGGATTTATGACTGGCATATAGAAAAGCTACTGATCATTTTAGATTGATTGTGTATCCCACTAACTTGATGAATTTATTGGTCAGCTCTAGAAATCTTTTGTTTGGGTTTTTTATCTTCAAGGTATAGGATCATGTCATATGCAAGTAGAGATAATTTCAGTTCTTTTCCTATTTGTATTTCCTTGATTTCCTTCTCTTGCCTTATCACTCTGGATAGATTCTCGAGTACTATATTAAAGTGGGGGGATAGAGAATGTCCTTGTTTTATTCCTGGTTTTAAAGACAATTCCTGCAAATTTTCTCCATTAAATGTGATGTTGGTTTTGGGTTTGTGATGTTGCCTTTATGACATGGAGATAAGTTTTTTCTATTCCATTTTTCTGAGTTGTTTTTAACATGAATGGGTGTTGGATTTTGACAAATGCCTTTTCAGCATCTATTGATTATGATCATCTGATTTTTGCCTTAGTTATCTTTATGTGGTAAATTGCATGTATTGATTTGTGTATATTGAATTAGCCTTGCATCCCTGGAATGAAAACAACTTGATCATATTGTATAATTTTCTTGATATTATTTTGAATGCACATAATTGGTGTTTTGTTTAGAATTTTTGTGTCTATGCTTATAAAAGATATTATTGTTCTCTAGTTTTCTTGGGGAATCTTTATCGATTTTGGTATTAAAGTGATGCTAGCCTTGTAGAAGAATTATGGGAGGTTTCCATCTCTTTCTGTTTCACAGAATAATTTGTATAATAATAAGTATTGGGTTTAGTTCTTCTATAAAGGTTTTGTGTAATTCAGTTGGCAATCCATTTGGACCTGTACTTTTCTTTGTTGGGAGGCTTTTTTTATTGCTGTTTCTATCTCTTTGCTTGTTATTGGCCAATTATCTTTTCTATATCCTCTTGATTTAATTTAGGTAGGTTGTATGTGTCTAGAAATCTGTTGATTTCATCCACGTTTTCCAGTTTGAGTATAAATTTTCAAAATAGTTTCTAATGACCCTCTAGATTTCCTCATTGTCTGTGGCAATATCTCTTTTTTTCATTTCTTGAATAATATGGGTTGATTCTCTTTCTTTTGGTTAAATTGGCAAAGGGTGCCATAGCTCCTTAATAGCTGGATCTTGAGCAAGGCTCAGTCCACTGGAGTCCTGCAATACAGACGATTTCAAAAGAAGGCATGCGTGGTATATCCCACTTTGCATTGTGTTATATTCTGGAAATTTTCGGTGCTTTGGGTTTTGCTTTTACATTAATTATAAAGGAAATTTTCTTAAAAACAGGTGTTCAGACAGATAGTGATCTCTTAATATTAGCTGAAAAAGCAGTGCCTCGAGACAACCTAATTCATTAACCTCTTAGAAACATTAGTCAAGAAACAGGCTTTGCAAGTTTATCTAAAATAGTTACTACAAATAGTCTATTGCCCACTCTCACCTCGTCTCCCTGGAATTTTACAGGACAAATTAACCCTCTAGCTACCTGAGATAAGAACACTGCTTAAGGGAGCTAAACAAATAGTAAAGATTTAAACTAATGGAAAAGAATTTTTATATATGTGTTGTATTTTTAAGAATTTTTATGTACTAAAAGAATTTTTATAAATGTATTGCATTTTGTAACCTTGACTGGTTGAGAGTGACCTTTGGAGGAAGAGGTTTGTGGAGGTTCCTGTTCTATATGCCTCATTGAAAAAAAAAAATAGTATAGCCAGGCGTGGTGGCGCACGCTTGTAATCCCAGCATTCTGGAGGCTGAGACTGGAGGATCCGGGTTCGAGGCCAGCCTCAGCTACCTAGTGAGGCACTCCACAACTAAGTGAGACTCGGTTTCAAAATAAAGAATAAAAAATAGGGCTGGGGGTATAGCTCAGAGATAGAATGCCCCTGAGTTCAATCCCCAGT
>PVLC010036458.1:0-15945 GCA_004027655.1 Graphiurus murinus
CACACACACACACACACACACACACACACAAAGAATACAGACATTAAGATGATATAACTGTGTTAAATCAGTTCAAAAAGTTAAAAAGAGACATGAACGATACATTGAACCCGATTAAAAAGTAGACACTATCACTGTAGACAAAAATTCAAGAATAATATGCTATTAAAAAGGCATTTCAAACATAAAGACACAGATAGATTAAAAGAAAATAAATAGCCTGGCATAGTGGCATGTGCCTTTAGTCTCAGTACTTGAGAGGCTTAGACAGGAGGATCACAGGTACAAGACCAGCTTCAGCAACTTAGTGAGGTTGTCAGTGACATAGCAAAACCCTGTTTCCAAATAAAAAATAAAATAGGGCTGGGAATATAGCTGGAAGATAGAATGCCACTAAATTTAATCTCCAGCACCACACATACAAAAATAAATAAACAAATGGGAAAAGATATATCATGATTATACTGATTATAAAACAGCTAATGTGGCTTTATTATTATTATACAATGTAGATTTCAGAGCAAAGAATATTTTCACAAGTAAATAAGTGACATGATTACAAGGTGAAAAATTCAAAATTATAGTAAAACATTTCAATATGCCTCTCAAGAATTGATAGAACAAACATAATAATGAAAGACTAGTTTTTTTCTTAATAACATTAAAAATGTGGGAAGTTCATATTTGCCTTTTCCATTTACAATGTCCTATCATTCCTGGTCAATGTGATAAATCAGAATTTGTTTTATTATATGTGCGTATACCACATAGAATCATTTCATATCAAAAGTACTGTGCACAACAGACATTTATTCAAAATAAACACCACATGTACTAAACGGTACAGCCATCTCAACACTACACATTCTACATGTTACCAATATGAAGAAAAGATAGAGGCAACATTCTCAGCAGATAATATAAAGATACTGCCCACCATGCAGATTCATAGACCAGCATTCTCACATAGATGCATATCACATAACAACTGACAGGTACCCCATAAACACAGCAAAGGTACAATCAGAGACATTACTCATGAACATACACGTTCCAAGGACATGGATCACCAGGACATGGCTGACATGTATCCCATTCTCTCTCTTCCTTCTCTTCTCTTCTTCTTCTTCTTCTTCTTCTTCTTCTTCTTCTTCTTCTCCTCCTCCTCCTCCTCCTCCTCCTTCTTCTTCTTCTTCTTCTTCTTCTTCTTTCTCTCTCTCTCTCTCTCTCTCTCTCTCTCTCTCTCTCTCTCTCTCTCTCTCTGTATGCTAATAATCTCCATAGAACCACACAGATGGGCATTGGCAGATTTCACATAAATACATACAGATGCATAAAGAAACTTAAACACTTTATGTCGACTGCCTCCTCCCCATTACAGTATCACTCTGATTACTATCCCCCAAAATGCCTTTATTAACCCTTAATTATAATTGCTCAACCACTTTCGGGCATGAGCAATGTTTTATAGCCAAGATAGATTTGCCAACATAGATATGTGGGGACAAGCGTGGTTAAAATACATTAAGACCAGAATGAGTTACAGGAAGTGGCATTCATAGCATTTCCCTGTTGAAACTGGGTGTACTTTCTAGCTGGGAGAGAAGGAGGAAGCAATGCCCTCATAATAGAGACTAAAGCAATCATTTTCCAGGGTGAACTGTCCGGACTGGGTCATCAGTTCTATACTGACACCTTCCAGGAGACAGAAATGCAAGGTCTCTTTACATAACTGGAAGCAGATACCCTGGTGGTTTGGATGGTCCACTCACTAGGATAGCGTACAGACCCTCCTCCTCTCATCTTTGGTAGTATGTGGGACACTGGAGTGGGTATCCTTCTTATCTACCACTTTGTGAGAATATATGGATGATCCTTGAACGGATCTCCTTGGTCTTGGCTCCATAGACGATAGGGTTGACTACAGGAGGTAGCAGTAGATAGATATTAGCCATAACCACATGGAGCAGGGAGGTGGGACCACCCAGCCTGTGGACCACCGAGAGGCCAATGAGGGGCACATAGAAGACCAGCACAGCACAGAGATGGGAGATGCAGGTGTTGAAGGCCTTAAGTGCTGCCCCTCTCGAGGACAGACCCAGCACAGCCCGCAGGATGAGGATGTAGGAGAAGCCGATAAAGAGGGAGTCCACGCCCATGACTGAAAGGATGATGAAGAGTCCGTAAATCACATTGACCGTGGTGTCAGTGCAGGACAGCTTCATGATATCTTGGTGCAGACAGAAGGAGTGTGTGACGGTATGGGTTCGGCAATACGACAGCCGCTTCAGGATGAAGGGCAGTGGGAAGAAGAACACAAATCCCCTGACCAGGGCAGCTAATCCGATCTTGGCCACGGCAGGCCCTGTGAGCACAGAAGCATGGCGCAGTGGGTGGCAGATGGCCACAAAGCGGTCAAAGGCCATGGCCAGCAGGACAGCTGACTCCATGGCTGACAGAGCGTGGATAAGGAACATCTGGGCCAGGCAAACATTGAACTCGATCTCCTGGATGCCCATCAGGAAAAGACTGGCCATCTTGGGCATCGTGACGGAGGACAGGACTAGGTCGATGGTGGAGAGCATGGCCAGGAAGAGGTACATAGGCTCATGGAGACGCCTCTCGATGCGAATGATGAGGACAATGGCCAGGTTACCCAGCGTGGCCAAGGCATACATGAAACACAGTGGGAAGGCCAGCCAAAAGTGTGTGCTGGGCCCCAGCCCTGGGATGCCCACCAACAGGAAATAGGCTGGGTGAACCAGAGTTCCATTTAGAGTGGCCATGACAGGGACCAAGAGCCGTGGCTTCAGCATCCTGAACCCAGAGTAGAGACAAGAGAAAAGTAAAAACATCAATCAGTCATGGCTCAGAGGAAAAAAGGGGCTTATCAGAAAAAAAAAAAAAAAAGCCCTGGAGCAGTGTTAGTAGCAAACAGGACTAAGCATTTTTAATAATTTTGAACCACAGCCTGTCTCAGCTCTGACTCTCTTTATACACACCTACCTGAACACCCCAGATCTTTTCCTGATCCTCCAAGGCCCAGTACTTCATGAGAAAATTCTAGTACTGTCCCATTAGTCTCAGCGAGTGCATGCACAGTCATAAAGCATGTAAAACAGCCCTTCACTTTCAAAGCTGATGTCACTGACCAGGCCACTGATCCCAGCTACTCCCCAACAGAGTAGAATGGCTTGCACAGACCTTTCACTCTGATCCTAGCTCTTCTGGGGCATGTTGGAGTTAAGATGAGTTTAGGTCCAGAGTCAGAGGTTCTTAGGCCAGAACCAGAGGGCCTTAAAGACCCACTATAATCCCATTTAGAGCAGAAAGCAGAGATTTGGTCTGAGACTGGATTTTAAGGTCTATGTAGTTGTTCTCAAACTTCCCTGATAGAATCATTTGAAGTAGTTGCACCCCCTCCCCTCCCCCCACTCCCAGTACCTGCTCTAAGCCCAGAGAAATGGAACTTCCAGAGCAAGGGACCAGGAATCTGATTAGAAAAAAAAAAAAAAACAGTAAGTCCCCTTTCCCTAAGGCGATTTTTTAAAAATCATTTTTAAATCAGAGAAAATTGGGAAAAACCATTCTGATGTCCTGGAGAATTGGGGAGGAAGAAATGAAGAGGAACTACACTTACAGCTCCCCACAAAGAAGAGAACACAGTGTGCTATCAGGATCTCTCAAGAGTCAGTCAGTCCCAAACTGTGCTTTTTTTCTTTCTTTTCTTTTTTTTTTCCGTGTGTGTGTGTGTGTGTGTGTGTGTGTGTTTTACTGGGTATTGAACCCAGGGGCACTCTACCTCCCAGCCACACCCCCAGACCTTTTTACTTTCTTATTTTGAAACAGGGTCTTGCTAAATTGGCTACTCACTACTTGGTAGAGCTGTCCTTGAACCTGCGATCCTCCTGTCTCGGCCTCCCAAGTGCTAGGATTACAGGCTGTGATGTGACATGGAAATGAAAAGCAGCAAGACATAGAGGGAGAAGGAGTCAGTGTTGCTGCCAGGACTATCTGGGTCGCCACAGACACAGCCCTTCCTCCATGCTCTCCCTGGTGATCTCCCATCACTCCAGGCTCAACTCCTCTTTCTACACAGACCACTCTGCTCTAAGCCTCTGTTCTAAGATTCAGTGAATAACCTGCCACCTGCTTGATGCTTCTACCTGGAGAGCCTATGGCCCTCACACTCCTCTTGCCCCAGATAAGACCCCTTCAGGACCTGTGCTTGGCTTTGCTCCTGACTCGGTGAATGGTACCACTGAGTACCCAGGCCACCAAAGCCAGGGCAGGTAGCCCCATCCTGACTTCTCTGCCCTTTCACTCCTACATGTATTGAATTTGCTTTTGCAATAATCTGTTAGGATATTTCCTCTCCTTTAAAATACCCTTCTCTTCCCAACCTCGTTCTATCAACCTCTCTGCCCTTATTATGAAAAGAACCTCCCAAATCACCTCCCTGCCTCCAATGCCAGTCTATCACAATCCACCTTGCAAACATACTACTGCCTCTAAACAGCAGGGCTGGACACGTAGCCTTCAAGACTAAGTTGGAACTCCACAGTCTGCATACAAAGCCCTTCACAGTATGGCTCCAACTCAGCTTGTCAGCCCAGCTTCAGTTTCTCAGCTTCCTTCTTCATTATCAACCAACCAGCATACACAGACACACACACACATACACACACACACACACACACACACACACACACCTTTACATTTTCACAGGTTAAATCGATTCCCTTTGCCTTGCTTCTTAAATGAAGTCTAGAAGGCTGGAACTTGGGAAGCCTGTTCCAAGGATAGACAGAGCTTGGGGCAGGCCTCACAGAGCTTTGAAGAAATTCTTCTCTGGGTAGGTCCCTGAACAGCCTAGGATGCCTGCTACTGTAATCTGGAAAGGCTGCTTGCTGGTAAACCTCATCAAGCAGCCAGGCTGTCTGATCAAAGTCCCAGCTCCCTTAGGATGTAGACAGAATGAGTGTGATGCTATGCACCTCCTTCCGGGCCCTGCCCTGCCTCCCCCGCTTTCACAAAGCCAAGACAGACCTGTCCTCGCCTCCTCTCTGTGATCTGAGCCTGGTGCACCAGTGCCCCAGCCCACAGCAGCAGCACATATACAGCTTCTCCAGGGGCCCTGGGGAGTGTGAGGAGAGATGGGGAGTGACCTGGGACCCACAGGCGCCCAAGGGATACTGAGTCCTGACTCCTACCCAATTCTTCTGAGGCCAGTTTAGGAGGCTACCGGGAGGAGTGTCGTAGAGTGGAGGGGAGAAGAGGAATGACTGGGCTGGAAAAGAGGCGCTACTGGAATGGAGGCGTGGGCCCTTAGAAGGCACTAGCAAGGGGATGGCGAGCTGCAGCAGGAGGTCTCTCGCTTCCTGATGCTGCCCTCTGGTGGTCTCGGTGGGGAGTTGCATCCTCGTATCCAACCATCAAGGGCCTGGAGAACCAAGGCTCTGGAATCAGAGTTCCTCAGCCTCACCGTGCTTCCCTTAGCTCTGCCAACTGTTTCTTCCTTGGGCCTCCACTCATAGTTCTCCCGTGCCTCCAGAAAGGAGTGTGCGGTGGTGATTTGGATGTGTGCCTGTCAGGAAACAGCCTTGGGCTGGACGGCCCTAAGATACTAGCAATTCTCCAGAGACTGCTTCTGCTCATTTATTTGTTGGAACCACTGGAAGAGCCAGTGAAGAGTGAGGAAACCCACTGAGATAGTGTCACAACAGCAGAAGTTAAAAAGGACTGAGAAGGGAAGCTCGCTGGTGAGCTGGACGTGGTGGCGCATGCCTGTAATCCCAGTACTCGAGAGGCCTAGACAGGAGGATCCCAGGTTCAAGGTCAGCCTCAGCAAAGATAAAAGGAAAGCCTTCAAAGCACATTCAGCAGCCAGAAATGGTTTGAAATGGTGGAAAATGCAGGAGGGAAAGCAAGCCCTTCCCTTTCTGTGCCAGCCTTTCTGGTTTTTCCTGCTTGGGGGGTCAGGTGATAGGAAGAAGGACTGCAGCAAGCCCTTCACAGCTGGACTCTTTATACTCCACTCACTTTCCATAGCAATCAGTTCTCCTGCTCATTCCCTAGTATAGCACTAATACATGCCAGGTGACAGTTCTGGTGCTGAGGATACAGTAATGATCAGGATAATCCCCGCCATCATTTGAGTTTACCTGAACAGGCACAGGCCTTAAGAAAGTGAACCTGTCAGATTTCTGTAGAAAATGTTTCAAATCCTGTACCACATTGTAACAAGCAATATGTCCTTCCTTGCTACAGTTACCATTTGTAACTGTGCAAGCCACTGTTAGACCCTGTAGGAACATTAGATAGATACATTTACCATTAGTAAAAAATAACCCTATGAGATAGGTATTATGATTTCCAATTTAAAGACCAGAAGCTGACTTAGAGGGAGAGGATAGATAACTTGTATCTGAACCTGAAACAGAGCTGGTGATCTCTCAGCAGTCCCTTAAAATCTATGAAATGAGTTGAGGATTGACTAAGAGGAGTTTGATGATGTTGTAAAGCGTATGTTGTTATATTTTTAAATGCATACTTATATACATGTATTTATGCCCATATAATATAGTGTGTGCATGTGCGTGTGTGTGCGTGTGTGTATAAGAGAGAGAGAGAGAGAGAAAGAGAGAGAGAGAGAGAGAGAGAGAGAGAGAGAGAGAGAGAATATATTTTTTTAAGTTTTTTTTATTTTTTTTTTTGGTGTGTGTGTGTGTGTGTGTGTGTGTGTGTGTGTGTGTGTGTGTGTTGGGGATTGAATCCAGAGACATTCTATCTCTGAACTATACCTCCAGCCCTACTTGATTTTTTATTTTGAAACAGGGTCTAAATTGCCGAGGGCTTCATTAAATTGCTGTGGCTCGCCTACAAACTGTGATCCTCCTCTCAAGTACTGGGATTATAGGTGTGCACCAATGTGCTCAGCTGAGTGTATGTGTCTTCTGAACTAAATGATTACTACCCATGCTCAAAAGTTACACAAATATTTGGGGGGGGGGACACTCAACCAGAATAGTCAAAATAGTAAAAAATAAAATTTTCCTAAATGTCTGTGCAACGTGGGTGCTATATTAACAAACTTGGAGGTAAAAAGGACTTTTGAAATACCAGGGTTCAAATCACAGCTTGGGTTCTTGGGTATATATGTCTGTATCCCAGAATCCTCATCTCTAAAATGGATATGATAGCAGGAAAATGGAAATAACACTTTTTCACCCTGCACAAGAGTCAACTCAAGGTGGATTAAAGACCTGGAAGTCAGGCCAGAGACCTTGCAGCTACCTGAAGAGGGCATAGGGCCAACACTTCAACACATAGGCACAGGTAAAAACTTTCTCAACAAGACCCCAAAAGCACAAGCAACTCAAAGGAAGAGATAAAAAAAAAAGAAGCAGGTGGGTAGACTGGGTAGACAGCGGAGCCTCTTTCAAAGGCCAAGGTCCTGCTAGCTCACCCTACCCGGCCCCAGCAGCATCCTAAGGCTAGGAGGCTGCTGTCCCTCAGCTTCTCAACTCTGGAAGTAATCTCCTCCTCCCTCCCCTCTTCCACCAGGCTCCTTCCTTCGGAGTCTTCTCTGCTTCCCTCAGATGTCTAAGTTTTGCCTAAGGTTTGTAAGAAAATTACACCTTCAAGGAGCTATTCTATTGAAGAGCAATTGCTATCCATACCCAGACCTTTACAGAGGCCACCACTTTTCCCCCCCTTTGGGTTCTGGGGATTGAACCCAGAGGCATTCTGCCTCAAGTCACACCCTCAGCTCTTTTGTTATTTTTGTTTTGAAACAGGATCTCACTAGGTTAGTGAGAGTCTCCCTGCTTTGGTAATTTCTTTCCGGAACCTTCAAACCTGGGTGCCTCCTGTCTCAGCCTCTCAAGTGCTGAGATTACAGGCATGTGCCACCAAAATAATACACTTCCACAGCATTTCTTTTTTTTTAATTTTTATTGTTCAAAACGGATTTTTTACACATTTGTTGAGTACAACAGGGTTACGTATACATTTATGACATATCAATCACTGTCAGAGCACAATTAGCACCACTTCTTCATTTTCCACGTATAGCCCACATTCTTAACATAGCCTGGTCAAGCAAACTTTCTAGAGTCATAAAACCATAAACCTTTAGAGGCATATATTTACTTTCTAAGAAGTAGGAAGGTCTTTCATCTACGCATCCTAGGAGCAATCACCAGATTTCAAGATGCCAAAGTAGCCATAGCAGAATAACCAGTATAATTACTCATATATGCAGATAGCAACTGCCAGGAGGGAAAGGGCCCAGCTGGACTGACACAACTCCCCCATTTGTATTTTAAAATGCACGAAGGACTGTGCCTGTCTTAGATTGTTTCCTACCAGGTGCATAATCTTACTGGTCATGGGGTCTTGATGAGTCATTCAACAAGCCCTGTCTTAGGTTGATATTGCTCTGAGAAAATTGAACTCATCATTGACTACCAGGCCCTGTGCGAGGCAGTGCTTGCAGTTTTATTCCATGTAAATCTGCTCATATACTAACAAAGGCATTGATCACAAGGCATACAACTCATAGTAGAATGCATAAGCCTAGAATGACTATTGCTGCTGCTCCAATAACTCCTCCCAGCAAGGAGGTAAACAAGGGCCAGGTAGTGACCAACGCCTGATTTTTGACAAAGGAGCCAAAAACATATACTGGAAAAAAGATAGCCTCTTTAACAAATGGTGTTGGCAAAACTGGTTAACCATATGCAGGAAAATGGAAATAAACCCCACTTTCTCACTCTGCATAAGAGTCAATTCAAGGTGGATCAAAGATCTAGAAGTCAGGCCAGAGACCTTGCAGCTACCTGAAGAGGGCATAGGTCCAACACTTCAACACATCGGCAAAGGTAAAAACTTTCTCAACAAGACCCCCAAAGCACAAGCAACTCAAAGGAAGATCAATACATGGGATTGCATTAAACTGAAGAGCTTCTGTACAGCGAAGGAAACTATCAAGAACCTCAACAGAGAGCCCAAGAGTGGGAGAAAATTTTGGCCAGCTACTCTTCTGATAGAGGACTAATATCTAGGATATAGAGAACTCAAGAAACTCACAGCTAAAAGAAAACAAATAACCCAATCAAAAATGGGCAAAGGATCTAAATAGACACTTTACAAAAGAAGAAATACAAATGACCAATTAATGTATGAGGAAATGTTCAACATCATTAGCAATCAGAGAGATATAAATCAAAACTACCTTGAGATTTCACCTAACTTCAATCAGAATGGCAATCATCAAGAACACAAACAACAAATGCTGGCAAGGGTGTGGAGAAGTGGGAACCCTAATACATTGTTGGTGGGATTGCAAATTAGTGCAACCATTTTGGAAAACAATATGGAGGATCCCCAGACGAATGGGAATGAACCTACCATATGATCCAGCAATACCACTTCTGGGTATCTACCCAAAAGAATGGAAACTAAACTATCAGACTGATGCATGCCTATCTATGTTTATAGCTGCACAGTTTACAATTGCCAAACTATGGAAACAGCCAAGAAGTCCATCAACAGATGAATGGATTACAAAACTATGGGATATGTACACAATGGAATTTTACTCAGCCTTAAAGAAGAACAAAATCATGTTATTTGCAGGGAAATGGAACTGGAAAACATTATGTTAAGTGAGATTAGTCAGTCACAAAAAGTTAAAAATTGAATGCTCTCCCTAATATGTGGACACTAGGGGGACATAAGAGGGACTCCAGATGAAGAAGGAGAATCCTTAGGTGAACAAAGAATTTGACTTAACGGAAGGTGATGAGGGGAGGGGGAACACCCTAATGAGCATGAGGTACTTTCATGAACACATCAAAGTCAATCACTGAACTGACCTTGAGAAGGAGGGAGTGGGGTGGGAATTGGGAAAGGGTTAAAGGAGAAATGTGTGCATGTATGCCTTTACCTATACTGGCTTGTACCTAACAAAGATATGTGATTACAATGCACCAATCAAAAAAAGGATTTGTTAAAGTTACCCCAGGAGATTTTTTATCTACATAATGTGGAACCCATTTTCCACAGCATTTCTTGATTTATCATTTTGATGAATTTTTTGCCCCACTTTCCCACTCTGTCTTCTCATTTTTTCAATTGCTGTTTTGGTCCTTTCCTTGACTTCTTTAGCTTTAAAGAATAGAGGTCTTTATTAGTCTATGGGTTTTAGGCAGTGCTCTCAGTGCCACCCCGCACCTTCTCCACCCCTCAGCTGCCTTAGATGAGGATGTTAACATTTCCTCCACTTCTATGTATATTTCATTCTCATGTATTCAGCAAATACTGAGACACTGCTCATCACTGGAGAAATAGCAGAGAACAAAATAGATAATATTCCAGTCCACATGAAAGTTCTTGTGTGGGAACTAAGGAAATAAATACTTGGCAAATGATGTTAAGAATAGGATCATGGAAGCTGGGCATCATGGTGGCACATGCCTGTATTCCTAGTACTTGGAAGGCTAAGACCAGAGGATCACAGGTTCAAGGCCAGCCTCAGCAACTTAGCAAGACCCTGTTTCAAAATTAAAAAATAAAATAGGGGCCGGGTGTGGTGGCACATGCATGTAATCCCAGCATTTGGGAGGCTGAGACTGGAGGATCCAGGTTCACCGCCAACTTCAGCTACCTAGTGAGGCCCTCTGCAACTTAGTGAGACCTGGTTTCAAAATAAAGAATTAAAAATAGGGCTGGGGGTATAGCTCGAAGGTAGAATGCCCCTGAGTTCAATCCCCAATACCACAAAAAAAAAGATAAAATAGGTCTGAGGGTATAGCTTTGGTAGGATGTTCCTGGGTTCAATTTCCAGTACAAGAAAGGAAGGAAGGAAGGAAGGAAGGAAGGAAGGAAGGAAGGAAGGAAGGAAGGAAGGAAGGAAGGAAGGAAGAGAGGTAGGCTCAGGGAAACATCATTTTCAGCTGGGAGAACAGCACAAACTCAAGTAGGGTAGAAGGAGTGGACATATGTGGGATCTGCTGGACAGTGTTGAAGTTTAATCCATATGCTGGCACAGGTGCTGTTTCAAGAGTGACTGGAGAATGCTTCCTGTAGGTCTCCTATGCTATAGCTTCTATGGAGCTTAGATTGGGTACTGGGAGACTGGATAAGCTCTTGAATTGGTTAATATTTTAGTAAAACTGGGTTGTAGGATGCTGGATTCCACATTTGATAGTCACAATGGAAGGGGAAAAGCAAGAGTCAAGGAGGCCAGTAGGAAGGCACCACCGTCAATGGCCTGTAACAGAGTCCTGCAAGATTTACTTACCAGCTTCCTCCAGAAAGTCTCACTGGATGACCCTAAACCACAGGGATATCTTTCTCATCTTGAATTTGTATTATACCTTGAAGCTGGAAAGGGTAGGTAATTTACCCAAGATAGAATAGTTGAGCCCTGTGTCAAACATCCATAAAATGAGAGCAGTAATGGTTTCAATCTAAGGTTGTGAAATAAACCAACTTCACCCACATGAAGTACACAGAACAGTGTGTGGCTCACAGTGTGAGTGCTCCAGAGTCCTTGCTGCTATTATTACTAACTTGTGCTCTCGATTGCCTAATAAAAAAAATTGGATTACCACAAAAAAAATTGGATTTAGAGACTATTAGCCTAGTTGGTTTATTCATTCAACAAATATTTATTCAGCAATAACTCCATGGATGACACTGTTTAGGTACTGAGGATACAGTGGTAAATAAAACCAACATGATGCTTCCCTTAACAGGCTCTATCCAATCACACAAACTTGCAAAGTCAATAAATAAATATTTCCAAGTAAGCCAAGAGCCTGCTGTTGACCATTCAAGTTTCATACCTATATGTAGCCCTAGGAAAAATCTGAGGGTTGTTTGTTTGTTTGTTTGTTTTTTGGAGGGGGTACTAGGAATTGAACTCAGGGGCACCTCCAAGCTACACCCCCAGCCCTATTTTTTACTCTTTATTTTGAAACAGGATCTCACTAAGTTGAGGAATGCCTCACTAGGTAGCTGAGGCTAGCCGAGAACTGGGATCCTCCGGTCTCAACTTCCCAAATGCTGGGATTATAAGCGTGTGCCACCACGCCCGGCTCCGAGGGTTTTGTTTTTGTTTTTGTTTTTGTTTTCTGGAATAGTGACTTCATCAAGGGTTTGATTGCCATCAAATGGATCTTTGTTTTTAATCTTCCAAAGGGTGTTAATTGATCACTAGAGGCTGAGGAAAGTGTCTTGACATGTTGACATGTGAGAAGATTGCTGGTACTAGAGAAGTGGGCAGGAGTGTACAGGGTATGGGGAAACTGCTGTTTCTTTTCTGTTTTGCACTTTAGTGTACAACAATAAGAGACTGAGCAAAAAAAGCAGTGGGGCTTCTGAATATCCCTTTTCGCACCTTGAAGTATATAAATGTATAAATAAACATATCAGAGAGTGAGGCTGGAGGTATTGATAGCCTTTCTCTGGCTGCTGCCACACCACATTTTATGTGACCTTACACTAGGTCAAGAGAAAATATGCTGATTTATAGAGGATAACCGGAGTGAGAATGGACAGGGAACACAAACCCGGAGAATCTGAGTTGATCAAATGGATGAAAACTGAGAAATCTCAAAATCCACTCATTTGGGCAACCCTGTCTGTCCCTTCCATGGTGTCAGTAAGATGTCCCAGTCAGAAATTCAGATGAGAAGGCCAGTGCTCATTAAAAAAAGTCAATTTAAAAATATCCAAGCAAAGTTTTTATTTTTTCAAACACTAGTTTTCATTTTTCTTGATCTTTGTTCTCATGCTAACTTTTTCTCTTATTTGTTTTCCTTTTATTTTCTGTAACCTTCAGTACTTCTCCCTGGTTTTCCTCATGTTCTGAGGAGGGTGTGAGAAGGAGCCATGGATCCCAAGGCCTTGGTGGAAGCCATTGTGGAAGAAGTGGCCTGTCCCATCTGCATGGCCTTCCTCAGGGAGCCCGTGAATGTCTACTGTGGCCACGTCTTCTGCCACAGCTGTCTCTCCAGACTCTGGGCAGTCCCAGGAATGTCTCAGAACTGCAGTTACCCCTGTCCCCTTTGTCACACTCCTGCCCAGCCAAGGAATCTACGGCCTAATTGGCAGCTGGTCAATGTTGTAGAAAAAGTCCATTCACTGGAGCTGTGTCAAGGAGAGGAGCTGAAGGGTGATGTGTGTGAGCTCCACAGGGAAGAGCTGAAGATGTTCTGCAAAGAGGATGGCCTGATAATATGTGAGGTCTGCAGTCAGTCCCCGGAGCACGAGGCCCACAATGTCATGTCCATGGAGGACGTTGCCTGGGAGTATGAGGTGGGAGTATAATCTGGATCGAGGGCCTGATTGCCCCTCACTGGACCATCTCCAGATCAAGGGCCTGACTACCAGCCCCAGAAACTGAGAACTGAGCCCTTTGTCTCCTGATACCCACACACCCCAGGATCTGATACATCAAGATACAGATTTTCTCATATTCATGACCTTTTATTTTCTTCCCTCCCACTTCCTCCAAACCTCATCCCAAATACTAACATGGTTTAATGCTAAGCCAGTGATGGTTTCAGTACAGAGATTTTGAAAAAGATCAGTTTGGTTTTTGTTCTGGGCGACTGTCATTTAGTAGTCAGGCTAGTCAGGCTGCGCCCATCAGAACCTGCAAACTTCTAGCAGCACCACAAGAAGTCACTTGACAGTGGATGAGTCACTTTAGCTAGACAAAATTGAGGCTCAGAAATTTGGGATTATGATCATGATTTTGGAGCTGGAAAGGACCATGAGCAAGCCACCTAGGATTCATTTGCCAAGTGCCAGATGTGGCTAAACATGCACCAGTGCTCACAGTATCTATGTTCTCAGGTCCCTTCTCATTTTAGGTGAAGTTAGTTAAAGGAAGAGCAAAGGCATCCAGGCACGGAAGCACATGCCTGTAATCCCAGTACTTGGGAGGCTGAGACAGGAGTAATGCAGGTTTGGGAATACCCTCAACAATGTACTGAAACTTTTAGCAACCTAGCAAGACCCTGTTTCAAAATAAAAATTTTGAAAAGGACTAGGGGTAGAATACCCTGGGTTCAATCCCCAGTATCACAAAAAAAAAAAAAAAAGGAAGAATGCAGGCTAGTTCTTGGGTCTTTCTTCCTTTGGCTGGAGTGCTTTCTCCAGTACCAATTCCTTTTATTTACTTATTTTGGATGGGAGAGGAGGAAAAGTTACCTCTGTCTCACCTACTGCTCCTTTTTTAAAAATACTTTTATTAGCCGGGCGTGGTGACACATGCTTGTAATCCCAGTACTTCGGAGGCTGAGACAGGAGGATCCGGGT
Source organism: Graphiurus murinus (assembly GCA_004027655.1). Taxonomy (NCBI): domain Eukaryota; kingdom Metazoa; phylum Chordata; class Mammalia; order Rodentia; family Gliridae; genus Graphiurus; species Graphiurus murinus. Next base: position 14,338 of record PVLC010036458.1, read on the forward strand.
TCACGGCCAGCCTCAGCTACTTAGTGAGGCTCTCCACAACTTAGTGAGACCCTGTTTCAAAATAAAGAATAAAAAAATAGATCTGAGGGTATAGCTCGGAGGTAGAGTGTCCCTGGGTTCAATCCCCAGTAACGCAAAAAAAAAAAAAAAACTTTTATTAGTGCATTGTAGTTATACATCATAGTGAGATTCAGTGTGATACAAACATACATACATGTACACAGCTCTTGGTGGACTTTCCTCCACATCCCGCCCCACTTGTCCTTCCTGCTGCTCCTTTTCCAGAGCCAGCCTCAGCCTCAGCCTCCATCCAGCCTTCAGGCTGGCTTTCCCATTACCTACCAATGTTAAGAAGCCTTTTCACCAGGCTGGGATGCCTGAAATGGCCTCCTGAGTTTATTTACCTCTCGCAGTGGAAACTCCATGAAGCTCTGGAACATCTGAGGAAAGAAGAGGAGGAGGCCTGGAAGCTAGAAGTTGTTCAGCAAAGCCAGGCCCTGTCCAGAGCTGGAAGAGGGGTCTCAGAGGCCTGTCTGCCCAGTGCTGCAGATGAGTAGCAGCCTTTCCTGGGAAGCCCGCGTGAGAGCTGAAGATAGACTGAGACTCCAGAAAGAGGATTAGCTAGTGTTCCCCAGGGCCTGCCAGCTGGGGATCAAACTGTGTCTCCTGCTAACACCTGTTCTCATGTCCCTGGTTGGGTGGTAGAATCATAAGCCAAGTCACGCATCCGATCCGGGACAGGAGAACAGCAGACATTCAGGCAGCTCAGCATCATTTTGGTCCCTCCCTTTCACCTTGGGAATCTTCAGATGGAGCCTCAAGTTGGCGAATCCAGCAAATTCTACCTTGCTGCTACTCCCACAGGCTTCTCTTGGAGCTCTGTACCATGCATCTTCAGCCTTCATACCTGTTTCTCTTTACTTTGAGCACCCCCTCCCAGAGTTTGTTGTCTGTCTGGTCCCTCCAAGGATCAGCATGTACTCATGTGTTGCATTTTTTTCTCCTTCTAGGGTATTCAGGAAGTCTTAAACAGGTCTGTTCCCATTCTTGGAGCCTCTAGGCAACCCTACAGGGGGTAAAGAGGTCTTGCCAGAGCTGAAAGTGGGAAAGGAACATAGACTCCCAACCTACAGCAAGCAGATGCTGACCCACAATCTCTTCCTTCTTACACTGTATTGGCTAAAGAAGCTTTGTCAAGCTTTCTTTGTTCTTCTTGGTACTTGATCAAATTCATTTCAGGTATTACCAATGAAAATTTCAGGTAAAAGATACAAAATATGTAGTGTCAAGTTGATTACCCAAGGAGGAATCAAAGACTTCCTGGAGGCCCCAGCCTCTCTCCTTTGCAGCATGCTTCTTCCTTTCCTAGTGTCAAATGCACACGAAGCCCTTCCCACAGCATGGAGATCCGAAAGTTCTCATCTCTGTGTCATAAGAAGTTTGAGACTCAGCCAAACAATCATCAAGTCTCTGTCTTGCTGGGGAAGGGCACCTCACTGACTGTCCCTGGCCAAGTCCTCCTTCTATGTACTAAGGGAAGGCCTGTGTAGCAAAGCCAGGATTCCTGGCCCCAACATTCACCCTCTTCTACCAGAAGCAAGTCTTGGA
>PVLC010036459.1:0-15751 GCA_004027655.1 Graphiurus murinus
GAGGGACTGGCAGGGATACCTTTAAATATGGGCATAGCGTCGTTTAAACTGTTTCCTTTCTCACTCTTCATTTTCTCCTTCATTTTCCTCTTCCCTACTCCAGCGCCCTCCCACCATTAGACTGGTTTCTCCCGTCATTTAACTGAAATCGCTTCTGTCCCCTATTTTCTTTCTAGCTTCTACATATGAGAGAAAACCTAAGGGCCTTTGACTTTCTGAAGCCGGCGGATCTCACTTAGCATAATATTCTCTAGTTCCATCCATTTTCCTGCAAATTTTCCACAAATTTTCTTTGTGGCTGAGTAAAATTCCACTGTATGTATATACCCCATTTTCTTTATTTGTCTGTCGATGGACACCTAGGTTGGTTCCATAATTTGGTTATCGTGAATTGCGCTGCTGTACTAAAGAGGGGTATACAGGTATTCAAGGAGTGGTATGGCTGGGTCATATGGTGGTCCCATTCCTTGTCCCTTGAGGAGAAGCCGCATGGATCTCCATGGTGGTTGTATGAATTCACAATCCCACCAACAGTGTGCGAGAGTTCCTCTTTCCTTGCTCTCTTACCAACATTTATTATTGTTTGGATTCTTTTTTTTTTTTTTTTTTTTTTTGCGGTACTAGAGATTGAACTCAGGGACATTCTACCTCTGAGCTATACCCCCAGCCCTATTTTTTATTCTTTATTTTGAAACAGGGTCTCACTAAGTTGCGGAGTGCCTCACTAGGTAGCTGTGAACCTGGATCCTCGGGTCTCAGCCTCCCAAATGCTGAGATTACAAGCGTGCGCCACCATGCCCAGCTTTGTTTGGATTCTTGATGATTGCTATTTTAACTAGAGTTAGATGAAATCTCAGTGTAGTTTTGTATAAATAACTCAAAACACTCAACACTAAAAATCAAATAACCCAATTTAAAAAAAATGGGCAGTTGAACCAAATAGACACTTTCCAAAATAAGAAATACCAATGGCCAACAAATATATGAAAAAAAAAAAAAGTTCAACATCATTAGCAATCAGGAAAATGCAAATCAGAACTAGAACTTTAAACAACCAAATACGATGCCATTTTCTGAGGAATCTAGCCTCTCAGTTTCTAACGTAAATGGTGTGATATAGTGTGGTCTCTGAACCTCTTGAGGGTTTAATTGCAGTAGAATTTCCACCAAACAGTTTGAGCTTGTCTAATGTGCACAGGATGCAGGAAAGATGCGCTGACCTGCTTGTGAAAGGTAACGACTGTGGATCAGGCTGTTCTGGGACAGACCCCGACTCGGGCAGCTGGTGGATGCTATGGTTTGAGTGTGACTTGCATGAGCTCGGGTGCTGAGCCTCAGTCCCTCAGTGGTGGTACTGGGAGGTTGAGGTCACCAACGGAGCCCTCTACTAGATGCCGCCCAAGTTCTCCTTCAGGGTCGGGTGGGTCACCATGACAGCGGGTGTTACAGGCGGGTCCACCCCTCACGTTCTCTCTCTTCTGCGTGTGCCTGCTTCCCTTCCTCCTCTCTTCCATCTCATTAGTCAGCCATTTTGTTGCTGGAACCAAATTACCTGATAAGGACAACTTGTGACTCGTGGTTGAGGAGTTGGAGTCCATGATCGGCCAGCTCCAAGGAGGAAGGCTGCCCAGTGTATCGCAGTCAAGAAGCAGAGAGAGAGAAAGAGAAGGAGAAAAAGAGAGAGACAGACAGACAAACAGACAGACAGACCCGGGACAGATCTAGTCCCCAAGGCCATGCCCTCAGTAACTCATCCCCTCCAGCCATGGCCACATCTGAGCTTTACTGCGGTGGAGGCCAGCCTTCAGCCAGGAGTCTGTTAGGGGACCCCTCCCCCCGACCTAAGCCACAACAACCATGAATTGAAGCAACATGAATTGAAGCGCTTGCCAATACCATGGACTCTTGGACTTTCCAGTCTGCAGAACCATATGTCCACACAAACCTCTTTTCTTTTTAAAAAATTCTAGTCTCAGGTATTCTGTGATAGCAACAACAACAACATAAGCTAAGGTAGCATCATCTAAGGACAAGGGGAAATTTCTTGGTTGGTTGGTTGGTTTTTTTCTAAGCCACTGGGCTGCTGTTTTGGTACAGCAGAGATGATCCAATTTCTCTGGCACCACCTTCATTTAGATCAGTTCCATCCGCACTGACCGCCAGCGTCCTTTGAAAAAGGCTCTGTCTGGCTCTGGGGTTGAAGACAGAAGGAGAGGAAGAGGGAGCGGTGGTGGGAGGACCTGCAGCCGCACAGAGGAGGCAGGTAGCCTTTCCTGCTGCCTTAGCCCTATGCTCAGTGGCAGCTAGAGATGGCGCTGTGCAAAGCAGGTGAAAGTGGAGGACCTTCCTGATGATGAAGGGACGGGTGAGAGAAAACGTCATCGGCAGAGGGAAAGGGGGTATACAAGGGAGCCACAGGGGCCCTGATGTCTCAAGGAGAGACAAACCGTCAGGCCTTGAGAATGGATGCTTATTCTATTGGCGCATCCTAAAACACACGAAACTTTAAAAATTCAAGAGCACAAGAAATCAGGAGTGATGTCGAAAGTATCTAACAGTGGTAAGGCACGGCACTGACCCGTGAGGACAAATGTGGCTGTCGGCAGCCCATCCAGTGTTCCAAAGAATACGGGCCAAAGATCAGCCGGCATGTAATGTTTTTAGGGCAATTTCTATATAAACTGCTATTTCTGGCTCAAAGGGATGAACCTCAGTGAGGTGGAAAAGCCGCATATTCAGATCAGCATTTGCTCAATAATTCCAGTAATGAGCTCATTGCCCTTCAGGTGGCTGGAGTGCTCCCCAGACGTTCACCTGTCACTGCAGGCCTGGGCTGCGCTGATCCTGGGGTATGAGGGGCAGGCGCAGCCCCTGCTCCCGGAGAGTCCACCTGCGTGGAGGTGAAGAGAGAACAGGGGAGGATCGGCTGGTACAGGTGTGACGCGGGAATGCCAAACCCTCTCCTGAGGAGCACAGAGCTGGGGACCCAATCTGAGGAGAGGTTCTTGGGAGAGGTCTCCTGAAGACGCGCAGAGGTGTCTTGAAGGACCAGGAGCCAGCACCAGGGGGAGGAGGGATGGGAGCACGCACAGAGGAAACCCCGTCCAGGGCAGGTGGTGCACAGCCAGTCTGCAGGGTTTCCAGGTCTTGGGTGGTGGAGTCGTAGGAGATAAAGCCGGCAGACGGGCAGGGATCAGGTCACCAGGAGGAGTCTCTGTGTCACCCTGTGGGGCTTGGATTGCGTCCTGAAGGTAAAGAGAAGTGGCAGATGGATTCTGAAAGTGGAGAGGAGGAAGTTTGATAAGAGTCAAGTTTCTGTCTTAGAGAGATTCTCCGCCAATGACTCTGGAGGCTGCTCTAGTCTTACCAGATGTGTGGCTCGTCAGGAAATAGGAGCAGGAGGTGATGTTTGCCTGGCCCGGGAGGTTGGCAGCGGGGTGAGTGAAGGTGACCTTGAGCCAGGGGAAGGGGAGGAGAGGAAGGCCAGGCAGGCGCATTACCAGGGTGCAGGCAGAAGAGATGGGCTGCGCTGAGTCCCCAGAGTCAGCGGGCTGCTGGGAGGGGCTGCCAGTGGCTCAGCCATTGGCTGAGAGAATGGAGGGGACAGGAGGAGGGTGCCAGGGTCCTGATTGGACACGACCTGGCCCCAAGAGAGAGAAGCTAGGAGAGGGGAGTAGCATATGGAGAGTGTTCCCCCGTTTCACACTTCATTCTCTCCTGATGGGAATTGCAACGCCGGCCAGATGTAGAAAACTGGGAAAAAAGCGGGAGGAGCAGCAGGCGATTGTCTCTTCACATTATACAGCGCGGAAAAGGACTCATGGGAGCAAGCTGTGTTGATCGAGGTGAATCCCAAAGTGTTGAGCAGGAAAAGCCAATGCTGGCAAGGTGTGACCGCGTATTGCTAAAGGAGTTATACAAATGTGTAAAATCATGGAAAGGACTTTGTGCATCTGCGAAGGGATTGTAAGTGGGGAAAGAGACAGGGAACTTCAACTCTTTTTTTTTTTTTTTGAGGTATTGGGGATTGAACTCAGGGGCATTCTACCTCCAAGTTATACCTCCAGCCCTATTTTTTAATTCTTTATTTTGAAACCGAGTCTCACTAAGTTGCGGAGTGCCTCACTAGGTAGCTGAGGTTGGCCACGAACCTGGATCCTCTGGTCTCAGCCTCCCGAATCCTGGGATTACAAGCGTGCGCCACCACGCCCGGCTCAACTTCAACTCTTTTAGTAACATTTACTTCTCATTCTGGGTGTCGAGTCTGTGCCGTCTGGTATACTTTATACCCTCATATGTCTTAAATATTGCATGAGTTTGATTAAGTCATCAAAAACTAAAAAAAAAAAAAAAAGGAATCAGAATCAGCCTAGGTATCCAGCAACAGATGAATGGATCACAAAACTCTGGCACATACACACAATGGAATTTTACTCAGCCATAAACAAGAACAAAGTCTTGCCTTTTGCAGGAAAAAGAATGGAACTCAGGAATATCATACTAAGCCAGTATGGCCTGTCTCAAAAAAAAAAATGAGTAGATGTATGTTTTCTGTGTGGAAGTCAGAGACAGATTCAGAAATAAGTGCAACATCAGAACATCAGATAGAGGAGCAGAGGTTCCCGGGAGTGGCTGAGGGGACCAGGAACGGGAGATGGGGCCATGAAGAGTGTGAGTAGAAACAAGGCTATGAAGCTGGGCGTGGTGGCGCACGCTTGTAATCCCAGTACTTGGGAGGCTGAGACTGGAGGATCCGGGTTCGAGGCCAGCCTCAGCTACTTAGTGAGGCCCTTTGCAACTTAGTGAGACCCTGTTTCAAAATAAAGAATAAAAAATAGGACTGGAGGTGTAGCTCAGAGGTAGAATGCCCCTGAGTTCAATCCCCAGTGCCACAAAAAAAAAAAGAACAATGCTATGAATGCTCACAAAACTACCAATTCCAATATCAAAGACATGTGCAGGTAGGAGGAGGGGAGGGGAGGGCACCGAGAACTAGGGTGCATGCATCTGCCTGGCACTCTATACCCCAATATGATATAAAATTTACAACGTACCAAATTAAAAAAAAAAAGAACCTGACTGACTAGAGTACTAGTGCAAATATTATAATTGTTCCCTAATTTTCTGCCATCTCTGTGAATTCTCACAGGAAATTTCTTTCCTAAAGAACTTAATAAGAATCTAAAGACTTGGTTACTTCCTATTGCCGAACTCTTTCTTCTTCTTCTTCTTCTTCTTCTTCTTCTTCTTCTTCTTCTTCTTCTTCTTCTTCTTCTTCTTCTTCTTCTTCTGGAGTATTTTTTGCAGCATTAGAAAAGAAATATTATTTCTCACTATTTTCTCCTTTCGTTTTCTGCCTTTCAACTCCCTCCTGTATTTTTCTTCATAAACAAACAAAGCAAAACAAATACAACAGCAACCAAGGAGAAGGCTCCTAGGGCTTTGAGCCAGTTTATGACCTCCCTCTTACCTTCTGACTAAGTGGGCCCTGGTAATTGTATTTGTACCTAGAGACCCGCGCTTTCCTGCCACGGTGGATTCGGGTGGATAAATAAGTCAATTCAAACTTTGCTTGGCAAATTCTCTCCTCTAACCGGAGATCCTTACATTAAGTGAAATAAACTAGGTACAGAAGGAAATTCTAAGCTAGGCGTGGTGGTGCACACTTGTAATCCCTGTACTTGGGAGGCTGAGAAAGGAGGATCTCAGGTTTACGGCCAGCCTCTGCAACTTAGTGAGACCCTCTGCAACTTGGTGAGACCCTGTTTCAAAATTAAAAAAATAAAGTCAGGCTAGAGGTGTAATTCAGAGGTGGAATGCTCCTGGGTTCAATCCCCAGTGCCACAAAAAGAAAAAGAAGAAAGGAAAGGAAAGGAAAAAGACAAAGACAAAAGAAGAAAGAAAGGGAAGGAGAAAGAAAGAAAGAAAGAAAAAGAAAGGCAAATTCTCCATGCCCTCACTCACACGTGGACCCTAAAGTTTGCAGTTGCTCCCATAGAATTGAGAGCCCTGCAGTGGTCCCCACCAGGGCCTGGGGCAGGGGTGGGGACGGCTGATCCATAGTCACCGGGTTGCAGGCGGAGAAGAGCGAGAGGTTCCGCTGTGCTGTTGCACAGTCTGGTGACTATAGATAAAAATGGCACTCTGTACCTCTCAAGAGCTAGGAGAAAGGGTTTTTGAAAGTTCTCTCCCTAAAAATATGACACGTTTGTGGAGATGGATATTTTTATCCGCACAGTGTTTACACGCATTGAAACATTACACATCACCCCATTCATAGGCACAACTTTTATATCAGTTAAAAATAAATTTAATAGGGCCTACGGATATACTCCCATATGTGGAAACCAGAGAAAAAGTAGAGGGAAAAAAAATCAAAGGGATTTAAGATACATGAGGAGAGAGTTATCACTGGAATCGTGGGAGGGCACGGGAGAGGGGGGTGGACGGGGAGAAGGAAGCCGGATGAAGGAAATGGCCCGGTGGCCGTGTACAAAGGTGTCCCTCCCAATCTCACTAACGTGCGGGGAGTTGGAGGAGGGGAGGAGGGGGGTATGGAGGGAAATACAAGTGGTTTGTGCATATACAATATGCAGTACCACTTTGAATCTCATTATGATGTCTAATTACAATGTACCAATAACATTACTTAAAAACCATTGCAATAATAATAATATTATTAATAATATTAATAATAATGAACAACTCATCCCCAAGACCACCCTTGTAGTAGATTTCCTAGGAGCAACTCTCTCTTATGCAGAACCTTTGTGGAGACCCCCAGACCCTAAGGTGCCGCCCACCCTCGGGATCAGGGCCCTGGGCTCTCCCATCGGTCCCTGGTCTGGGGTCCCCCACCAGAGGAGTACAGAGATGCTCATGGTTTGATTCTTGTGGCTTCTACAGGAGCTCTCTCCTGCCCCTTCTATTCAAAGATCACAAAACAGATCCAAGAAATAGGTGTCTGAGCCGGGCGTGGTGGCGCACACTTGTAATTCCAGCATTTGGGAGGCTGAGACTGGAGGATCCGGGTTCGCAGCCAGCCTCAGCTTATCTAGTGAGGCACTCCGCAACTTAATGAGACCCGGTTTCAAAATAAAGAATAAAAAATAGAGCTGGGGCTATAGCTCGGAGGTAGAATGGCCCTGAGTTCAATCCCCAGTACTGGAAAAAAAAAAAAAAAAAAGAAAGAAAGAAATAGGTGTTGCTAACTCGTGATTAGTAATCCCAAACCCAACCCATGATTTCGACCTTCTGGAAATGAACTTGACCCCCTTGTCCCTAAAGGATTATCTGCTCCCCACCAGGAGCCCGGCCGGCCGGCCCTCCAGCTAACGCTGAGCCGCCTCCACCGCCTCCGAGTGGCGCGCTCGGCTGGGGTTCCACTCGCTGCCTCATAAATTGAATTTCATTTTCAGGACCAGGATGAAATGAAGAAATAATTTCACATGCTCTACGTTTATTGAAATCATATCAAAATAAGCAATGAAGGAAAATTTCTCTTGGTAATATAATTTCAAGGATCATTTCATGAGTTTGCAGCTAGAAAAGCAACCGAAAATGGCTGGGATCGGTGACCATGGGGAGACACTGTCCGTGCTCCGTGCCGGAGCGTGAAGAAGCAGGGGCCTCTGGCTGCATCCCCTTGGGAGTCCCTGCTGGGTGTCTTGTGCACTTCACAAGTCGGACATTGTTCCTCCCGGTGACAGAGGACCTGCGATTATGATGGGACGTAGCATTCAGCCAGTGGTCACTTTGGCCCACGCATCCGGTGTGCCCTGACCGCGTGCCAGGCCACCAGCTGGTTTTGATAATACCAGAAAATAGAGACTCACTTAGCATCCGATGCCGGTGGAGCCAGGCGCCTCTGGCCAATTTTGGTTAACAGGAGGTCCACTTTACAAACTCACAGGCGTTCACCAGAAGTGTATAATTTCATAGAAGTTTTATGGCAGGTTACAATGTGCAATCGGCTTGGGTGTCAACAGAGTGATTTGTGGAATATAGTAATTTCTCTCTATCTAAGACTGAGCGCCTCTGATGTGAGGTAACCGCTCCTGTAGAGAGAGGGGCCTCCACCCGCCGACGTCCAGCGGCGATTCTGATGCCCCGTCCATTTGCGTTGATTGAACCAAGTGTGACTCTGACGGATTTGGTTGGATCACGTTAAAATGTATGATAAGATGGGCAATCTGATGTGTCAACCTCTCCCAGTTCTTTTCTAATTTGGGGTCTGGTACTTGGATACGTGTGTGTGTGTGTGTGTGTGTGTGTGTGTGTGTTACCAGGGATGGAACCTAGGGCCATTCTACCTCTGAGCTACATCTCCCAGCCCTATTTTATTTTTTATTTGGAAACAGGGTTTCACTAAGTTATGGAAAACCTCACTAAGTTGCTGAGGCTGGCCTCAAACCTGTGATCCTTCTGTCTCAGCCTCCCAAGTACTAGGATTACAAGTGTGTACCACCACACCCATCTGGATACCCCTCTTTGATGTTCCATTTTTCCCTCCCCAATTCCCTGCAACTCCTGAAGCCCAACCTACGGATCTTGTAAACATTCAAGGTTAATCCAAGGTCAGGTTGTGCAAGAGTAAGAAGTGAAACACTGAAGGGTCTGGTAGGACCACTTATATGGCCACCCAACCTCTGTCTCTCATTGAACTGCCTGGTTCTAAGGTGGTACAATCAGCCAGCGTGTTTCAGGAGAAGTTGCTGCTGTTGTGCAGACCATAATCAGATGGCTTTACCTCAATAACAGGGAAAGTCCAGGAAGCTTTTTGTGCATTTTGAAAATTCCTGAGGGAGGAGGGTACTGTGAGATGAAAGTGAGGACAAATGTGGTCCCCAACTTACACCGTGGTCCCCAACTTACACCGTGGTCCCCAGGTTATTTGAGGCTCCTGGTAATCAGCGGTCCTCTGCGATTCTCTCCTCCTCTGTTTTGATACTGGCTTGATTGCGCCTTGCATTTTGCAGGATGTCTAGCCCAGGTATAATCAGCAAGAGTAGTCATTTGAAATGAAAGTGTCTCTGACTTGCATACATGTTTTCTGAGACAAAGGGGGGAAAACAGAAGCTATTTTTAGCTTAGAAAGTATTGTGTTGCCGCCACAGCATTTCTCGAGAAAATGAGAAGCAGGGGCATGAGCTGGAGGAAGAATCTCTCACTGTGATAGGAAAATTAACAAAATGATGGATCGCAAGCTTGCTCAGTGATTGCTATATATTTTCCACTGTGCTTAGTGGATTTTTATTTTGCTTAATGAGGTATCACATAGATGCACAGTATTTACACAGAGGCGGGCAGCTCGACACATGTATATACCCTACACCCACCACCCTAATCAAGATAGAACGCAGTAATTCAGGAGGCTCCTCCATAGCCTCTCCTCGTTCCTCACAGCAGCCTCCAGCTGCCTCACTAAAATCACCCCCATCTGGATGTCTAATGCAGTCCATTGCTTTGGACCCTTAAACTTGGTGGAGACAGAACGAGGTAACTGGTATCCTGGAGTCTGGCTTCTTTGGCTTGGCATCATACCTGGGATTCATCCCTGTCCTACTGTGTTTGAAGGTCTGCCATTTTCATAGCTGCATCACAATCCACTGCACAATTATTCCACAATCTATCTGTTCTACTGTTGGTGAAGGTTTGGGTCATTTCTGCTGTGTGGCTGTTTATAAATAAACACTCTTGTAGGTCTTCTGTGGACATATTAATTCACCTCTCTTGGACATATGTCTAGAGATAGAATGGCTGTGTCCTAGGGTAGTTTAGAAATTTTGCTTGGTGCATATGGTTCCAACAATTTTCCAAAGCGGCCCCACCGCTTTGCCTTCTCGCTACGACATGTGAGAGTCTGGCTGCCCTGCATCCTCTCTGACACTTGGCACTGCGCAGTGTTTTAGTTTTGGCTCTGTTCTCCCCCACCCCAGTTATTCCTGGGACTGATGGTGCTGACCATCTGTTCACAGACTTGTTGGACCTGGATTCCTTCCTTAATGAAATGCCTTCTCAAGCCCTTTGACCAGTTTTTGAATTGTGCCATCTATCTTTTACTTATTTATTTAGAAAAATTCTTAAAATATTTAGGACGTAAAATAAATGTATTGTAGATAACTTCTCCATCTGTAGCTTGGTTTTTCATTCTCTTAATGGTGTCTTTGGATGAATATCAGTTCTTTATTTTTCTGAAGTCAAACTTATCCATCTTTTCTTTTAAACTCAGGGCTTTATGGAACTCTTTTAAAGAAGTATTTGCCTTCCCCCAAAGTCATGAAGGTATTCTTCTATATTTTCTTCCAGAAGCACTGTAGTTTGGCCTTTCTTATTTAGATCTACGGTATTTCCAGAATGGATTTGTGTTTATGGTGTGAGACCAGGCTCAAGGTTCATGCTCTTTCCCAAACAGATACTCCATTGACTCAGAACCATTGATTGAAAATATATTCTTCCTCCCACTGGATTGCAATGGTATGCTGAGTGTTGGACATCTCTTCTGTTACTTAATTCTCACAACAATCCTAAAATAAAGATACTGAATCAACCCTACCATATATACGAGGAAACTGAGCCTCAAAGATTGGCTTGTCAAAGAGCAACTTGTCCTCGCCGTGCAGCAAGAGCTTGAGATCTTCCTGCTTTATCCTCTGCCTTTGCTAAGACATATGATGACTGCATTTCTTTGCATGCTGAGTAAATGGTATGAAGGAAGAGAAAGCCTGTGGACCACAGGGGAGCAGGATGGCACTGCATCCCTGGTGAGTGGCCTTTATAAACTAGCATCTCCTGTCAGGGCCGTCTGGTCTCGGGTCTAAGCAAGCCTGGTTCTTTGTCTTCATGGGCTGCCAACTGTTCCCCAAAGAAGAGCCTAGGAAGGTGCAGCTGGTCCTATCTTTGCAGCCAGGGCTCCTGGCCGACAGCCCACCTGCCCAGCTCTTCTCTACTTTGCCAGGACAACTTCCTTGATTGAGCTGCCCATTTCTACTGCAATCACACTTTCAGGTGTTGTGGAGGGGGATTCTAGACCAGTGTGGGGCTTCTGTCCTAGGACAAGGGCAAAGGTGGACCATATTCAGTTTTACAACCAGCACCTGGACACACTTGGGGATAACACAGGCAAACCCTTCATTCTTTCAACAAAAAATTATTGTTTAATGTGTGGTTCCATACACTGAAAAATAGTAATGAGTTAAAGAGATGGAAACCCCTGTTCTCAAGGAACTGAGATGCGAGAATCTCTTTAGTAAAGTTCTTCCAACATGCAAACTTGAAGCGTTTTCAGGTAAAGGTCAACCAAACTTGAACATCTCCTTACCCCACCTCAAGCTTCTCCACACCTACTGGCTTTTTGTTGTTGTTGTTACTTGATATTGAACTCAGGGGCATTCTACCTCCAAGCAGTACCCCCAGCCCTGTCTGTCTGTCTATCTATCTATCTATCTATCTATCTATCTATCTATCTATCTATCATCTCTCTTCACTAATTTATTTGTGTGGTACTGGGGATTGAACCAAGGGGCATTCTACCTCCTAGCTACACCCCTAGCCCTTAATTTTTTTTTTCATTTTGAAACATGCTTTTGCTAGGTTGCAGAGAGTCTTGCTACATTGCTGAGGCTGTCTTCCAACCTGTGATGCTCCTGCCTCAACCTCCCAAGTGTTGGGATTACAGGCATACACCAACACACCTAACTTACTGTTGATTTTGAAAATTTTGAAACAGGGTCTCCCTAAATTGCTGAGAGTCTCACCAAGTTGCTGAGCCCGGCCTTGAACCTTCAAACCTCCTGTTTCAACCCCTCAAGTGCTAGGATTATAGGCATGTGCCACCATGGCCAGCCTTCTGGCATTTTGACTACTTAGTTCATCTAAGCTCTGACCCTAGGCGGTCTTCCAGTTCCTTGGCTGTTTCTAGTAAATTCTGCTCTGTCTCCAAAGAAAATGGAAAAATGAAGGGAGCAGTTTGAAGTGTCTTACCAAGGCAGCGGGTCCTATCTTGCTCTCACAAATAGACTCCTTCGTATGGCATTGATGTGCATGGATTTATCAACAAACTGACACATCGCTGCCTTCTTCACTATTTCTCAGACCTCTTTGTGATGGTGCTTAGCAAGGTTACAAGGCTGGCCTTATTAATAAGCAAAACAGCGTCTAACATAATCCTGCAAACTGCCAGTTTCTCTTCTCCTAGTCTGTTTCTTTGAGGCATTATATAAAGTGACCTCCGAGGCAGCCTGCGCCCTAACACTCAAATTGGAAATAATCGTGCCTAGTATAGGAATCTTTATACCTGCTGAGATACAGCGGTGTGGATTTCATTTAACAAGGTTGTTTCTATTTTCTTTATCAATTTTCAGCGTTTCTGCCTGAATTTTTTTTTTTCCTTTTTTGCCTGTGTCCTCCCAGTATAATATTTTACTCCATGGATTCAATCCAACATGCATTGATAAGACACCTACTGTATAAAAGACGAATGCATGCTGGAGGAGAAGCAAATGCACCAAGCCCAGCGTGCAGCGTAAGGAGTTTCCAGTGCAGTGGGGAGGACTTCATATACCAACCACGATTGCACCGCGCAGGCAGAGCAGACCAAGTCCACACCAAGCAGGTGGTGGCGGCGGAAGCAGTTATTCCTTACTACACATTTATTATTCTCCAGGCACCCTATGCACATATTGGAAATGTTCTCTCTAACCTCAGGGCAGCCCTTCGAAGTCGATTTAATTGTCCCTCTTCGGGAGAATTGAGGACTGGAGGAGATGAACGGCATACTCAAGATTTTGAAGCTGGTACAAAAAGAATGAGCATTTAAATCCAGGACTGTCTGGCTGGGAGGCCGACCCTGTCCTTCTGCTCTCTCCTTTCTCCAGCCTCACTCTGTTACCCCAAGACTGAGAAAACACATTCTTTCTGATTTGAGAATATTAGTAGCATTGGAACTGTTTTTAATTGAACTTTTTTTTTCTTTCTTTTTTTTTTTTTTTTGGTAAAGGGATTGAACCCAGAGGCTACACCCCCAGCCCATTTTATTTTGAAACAGGTCTCCTTATGTTGCTGAGGGTCTTGTTAAATTGCTGAGGCTGACTTTGAACCTGCCGTCCTCCTGTCTCAGCCTCCCAAGTACTGGGATTATAGGCATATGCCACAGCCATAACTGACTCCTTTTTAAATTTTTGAGACAACCGTAGGTTTGGGTGCAGATACCACATAGCCTTCACCTTATTTCCCCCCAGGGATAACATCTTATAAAACTACAGCACATTTCCACCAGCATGGGGTCCCTCCTGTTGATGATTTACACTCACGCACACCTTTCCCTTGCCCCTACCTCCCCTAACCTCTGCTGATCACTTACTGCTTTCCACTTCTAAAATTTTGTCATGTCAAGAATGTTAAATAGATGGAACACACTTGTAATCTCAGTAGTTTGGAGGCTGAGGCAGGAAGATCCCAGGTTTAAGGTCAACACCTGGTAACTCAATAGGACCCTGTTTCAAAAAATTTAAAAATAGTCGAAGGCTGGGTGTGTATCACTCTCACACACACATGGGCACACTCACATGCACACACACACAAATGTCAGGTAGGTGTGATTGTGGCATGTGTAGCCTTTTAGGACTGGATTTTCTCAATCAGCATCACCCTCTGGAGATTCATCAGGCTGTAGCACCATATAGTAATAGTAGATTATTTATTTATTTGTTTGTTTGTTTATTTATTTACTTATTGTTGCCCTTCTACTTGTATTGGTGCATTGTAGTCTCACATGATAGGGACAGACGTGCACGCAGCACTTGGAGAGATTCCTCCTGGATCCTTCCCAACATGTGATAGGGACAGACATGCACACAGCACTTGGAGAGCTTCCCCCTGGATCCTTCTCCACACGTGAGCTCGAGTAATCTCACCTAGGAGTATAACGTCAACGGAATGCTCCTTTCATTGATCCTCCCCACCTACCCCCTGCCTTTTCCTAAAACCCCCCACTTGTTCCACTAGGGTTTCTCCTCCAGCATCTAAAGTCTCTCTCTGCTATCGCTTTTTTCTTTTTTTTTTTTTGCGGTACTGGAGATTGAACTCAGGGGCATTCTACCTCCGAGCTATACCCCCAGCCCTATTTTTTATTCTTTATTTTTTTGAAACCGGGTCTTGCTAAGTTGTGGAGTGCCTCACTAGGTAGCTGAGGCTGGCTGCGAACCCGGATCCTCCGGTCTCAGCCTCCGAATGCTGGGATTACAAGCGTGCGCCACCACGCCCCGCTTGCTATCGCTTTTACTCCCTAGCTTCCACATATGAGAGGAAACATAGGACCCTTCCCTCTCTGCGACTGGCTGACCTCACTTTACATAATGGGCTCCGGGTCCATCTCTTTTCCCGAAAATGGCATAATTTTGTTCTTCTTTACTGCTGAGTAGAATCCCATTGCGTGCTGATTCTTTTTTATTGCTGAGTGTTTCCCAGGATGTGGATGGACTGCAGTGTGTTTAATCACTCACCTGTCAAAGGACACGGGGGTGGTTTCCAGGCTTTTGCTGTTGTTCCTAAAGCTGTTGTCAACATCCAGTGTGGGATTGCGTGCACCCAAGTCTTCATTTCTGAGAGACAAGTGTCCAGGAGTGTGATTGCTGGGTCATAACGGCAGTTGCACATTTAGCTTTTCAAGAAATTGTCAAACATTTTCAGAGTACCTGTATGACTTTAAATTCTCACCAGCTATGTGTGATCATTTCTGTTTTTCTGCATCTTTTCCAGTATTTGATGTTATTAATATTTTTATGCTGGTTGAATCCAGGGCCTTGTGCATACTAGGTAAGTGCTCTAACAGTGAGCTATATCCCTAGCCTTCTTTCTTTTTTTCAGTCTGTATTTTTTTTGTGTGTTCATTTCTTGTTGTAGTTCACTGGCCGGAACTTCACACATTGTCTTGAATAAAAATAGTGGAAGAAGACATCTTTATGTTGCTATTGATATTATAGGAACCACGTTCAGTCTTTCACACCAGGCATAAGGTGACTTGTAGGTTTTTTTTTTTTTGTATATTTTTCAGATTTTTCATCATGAAGGGGTGCTGAATTTTATTAAATGCTGTTTATCCATTCAATGGTCATGTGATCATTTTTAGCCTCTTAATATGATGAGCTGCACTGATTTTTTTAAAATATTGGACTAAGCTGGGCGTGGTGGCGCACGCTTGTAATCCCAGCATTCGGGAGGCTGAGACTGGAAGATCCGAGTTCGCGGCTAGCCTCAGCTACCTAGTGAGGCACTCCGCAACTTAGTGAGACTCGGTTTCAAAATAAAGGATAAAAAATAGGGCTGGGGGTATAGCTTGGAGGTAGAATGCCCCTGGGTTCAATCCCCAGTACCGCAAAAAAATAAAAAAATAAAATATTGGACTAGCTTACATTTCTGTAATAAGCCCCACTTGGTCATAATGTGTAATTCTTTTCACACATTACTAAATTCTATTCACTAATATTTTAAGGATCTTTGTATCTATATTCATGTGAGATATTGGTGTAGTTTTTTTCTTTTGTATGTCCATCTGATTTTGGTATTAGGGTAATAGTAAGCTCATAAAGTAAACTGGGATGTGTTATATGTATTTATGCATATATTTATTTATTTATATTTGGCAAAGAATTATGTAGAATTAATGTTAATGCTTCTCTAAATGTTTGAATTCTCTAGTGAAATAAACGGGTCATGGAGATCTTTGGGGATAGAGTTTTAAATTAAAATTACA
>PVLC010036460.1:0-15657 GCA_004027655.1 Graphiurus murinus
CCCCCCCCTTCCCCTCCCCTCATTATAAAGTTAATGTGGCCGGGCATGGTGGAGCACCTTGTAATCCAGAGGCTGAGACCCATTCGGGAGGCTGAGACCGGAGGATCTGGGTTCGTGACCGGCCTCAGCTACCTAGTGAGGCACTCTGCAACTTAGTGAGACTCGTTTCAAAATAAAGAATAAAAAATAGGGCTGAAGGTATAGCTCGGAGGTAGAATGCCCCTGAGTTCAATCCCCAGTACAGCAAAAAAATAAATTAAAAAAAATAAAGTTAATGTGAATTCCCTTCTCTTTCTCTTCTGAGTAGAATGATCCGAAGTTCCTTTGTTAGGAAAAAGAAATCAATCTATTATATCTTTGGATGTCTTCTATATAATAATCTGACCTTTTTTTCCTTAGTGGAGGAGCTTTCAATCACATTTGTGTTACTTATGGCTTGTTAGTTTTCTTCAGTAAATTATTGACTAGAAGCATCTAATTGTCATCTTTAATTTAGGTAGCTATGAATAGAGCCCAAGTCTGTTTGATATCCAGTTCCAAATCTGGAGAGAGGCATCTCTACCTTATAAAAGTATCAAGAGACAAAATATCAGATAACAATGATCAAGAGACAGCAAATTGTGATGCAAAAGGTAATTTCCTCATTTGCTTTATAATATAAAACTTGATTGAGTAGAAAAAAAATCTGCTAATCTAATACCTTTTTGCTGGGTGTGGTAATGCACATTGTAATCCCATTATTTGGGAGGCTGAGACAGGAGGATCACAGGGTTTGAGTACAGCCTCAGCAAGTAGTAAGACTATTGTTTCAAAATAAAAACAAAATAAGTCTGGGGTGTGCTCAGAGGTAGAATGCCCTTGAGTTCAATCTCTAGTAGCACAATAAATAATAAATAAGTAAATATTAAAAAAAGAAAATATACAATTTTCAAATATAATTAAAATTTTAATGCAAATTGCTCATATAATAAACTCATTTCGTGTTAAAAGAAAAGGCTAAATGTAAATACTTCAATTTAAAAAAAACAAAAACAAAAGGAAAACATCTGCTTGGATCTCCTATGGAAAAATAAAACTTTTTAAGAAGAAAATATATATTAAGAGATAATTAGATGATAGTATTGTCCAGTCACTTCAATTACATATATTTCATTCTCTGCTAATTCATTTTTGTCAAATGTAGCAATAGTCATAGAAATTCTTTGAAAATAAGTTGCTGTGACCCAGTCAAGTCCTAGGACTTTAAAGGGCACCTATTTTTAGCTGAAAAAGTATCAAGTATTTTTGAGTGATGTTATTACTCAGAGAACTTTGAAATGACCACGGCTATAAATTGGAGATGTCATTCTGGCAGAAGATGACTTCATTGTTCATTAATTCAACAAACATTTATTAAATCATTATCATAGGCACTATTTGAGTCAGAGGAAGGGAAGGAGGATGCAGTGCTTGTCGTCTAGCTATGAGTGCCTCCGAGTCCCGCCGTCTCTCCAGGTCACTGGTCCTGGGTTTATTCCAACATCTACCCGGTGACATGTTGTTTTGGACCTTGCTGTCTTCAGTTATATTTTTTCTCTGTATCTGATCCTGCCTGTTTTCTTCAAGTAATTACTCATTTCAGGTCTATTGTTATTTTTTCTTAGATTCCTAAGCCTTTTCTGGTTTGTTTTGTTAATTTTATCATGGGTGGGGATCATGTGAAATTGGTGCCCCAGGATGGATGAACTAATAAGCCTTTTAAAAATGTTACATGTAACTTTGTACTCTGATATTTTCACTTAAGATTATCTTGCAGAAATTTTCTCATGTTGTTGTATTTTCTTCATAGCTATTACATTTCAGCAATGTGTGTGTAATGTTTATTGGATAGCAATTCTATAATTATTTATTTCTTTGATATGTGATTGCTTCTGATAGTTTTATTTTATAAATAATAGAGTAAGCATCTTCATACATACAGATCTATCCATATTTTGATTGTTTAGGATAGATTTCCAGAAGAATTACTGGATCAAAGACAGAAACATTTTTTAAATAGTTTTCAAAAGTATAAAAGGGAGGAATAAGGAAGAGATGTTTATTAAAGGAAAAGAGAAATTTTAAGGCAGAGAAAAGGAAACAGATTTGAAAAAAATTAAGAAATTGAATCTCAAAGTATGAATTTGAAGTCATTTGCCGAGCAAACATTGGGATGCCATGTATATGCAGAATCTACCATCTGATCACAATATTGGCCAGGATACTTGCTCTGCCCTGGAGGAACATATATCTCAGCTGGCACTGAGAAATGCAAATGGGGTTAGTTGGATTTTGTGGAGAGCAAGTAAGAGTGAGAATTAACTGGAATTGCAATTGCAGACTGTTAGAGCAGAAGGGCATTACCCCCGTAAGCCAGGTGTGGTGGCACATGCCTGTAATTCCACTACTTGGGAGGCTAAGACAGGAGGATAGCAGGTTCGAGGACAGCCTCAACAAATACTGAGACTCTCAACCTAGCCAGACCCTGTTTCCAAATAAAAATAAAATAGGGGTAGGTGTATGGCTTGGAAGTAGAATGCCCATGGATTCAATCCCCAGTGCTACAAAGAAATTACTCTCTTAGGAGAATTGTTGGCAAGAATTCAAGCCCACAGGATCATGGTAATTAAGTTAATCTTAAAATCGAGCATGCGAATTTTTCTTTCTAATATTACTGTTTCTGCAAATACAATAACCTAACTGGTTTTAATTCTCATTTTAGCAATATTTGCTGTACTCACAAGTGTCTTGCCAAAAGATGACTGGTGGAACCTTTTGTTGAAGGCCATCTATTCCTTATGTGACCTATCCCGATTTGAAGAGGCTGAATTACTTGTGGATTCTTCATTGGAATATTATTCATTTTATGACGACAGGCAAAAACGCAAAGAACTAGAATACTTTGGTCTGTCTGCTGCTATTCTGGACAAAAACTTCAGAAAGGCATATAACTATATCAGGTGACTTGCCAGTAATTTAATTAGATTCTTTGGTAGAGCATGTACATTTATTTTGATTTAGACTCTCACACAATAATTAATAAACTACTTAATTTTTAGCTCTTTTTGCTTACTGGTTCTGTTCATTGGTGAATCTTAGATCACTATTTGAGAGCATGAACTCTAGAGTTAGATTTCCTGGGTTCAGATCCTAGCCGTGACATTAACTGGCTTACTGATGTTAGGGTAGTTAACCTCTTATGCCTCATAATACTACCACCTCATAGTAGTGAAGGCTAAATGAGTTATTGTATATTAAACCTGTAGTAGTGCCTGAAACACATTATTTGTTGCCCAGTGTTTATTGTGTTGCAGCTATAGTGGGCAGAGAGAAAAAAAAAAGGGAAACTTAAGCCATTCAATTCTGATTTTTGACTTAAAACTTTTGTCAGAAAGCCTAAACCAGATGTTAGAAAGCTGACTTAAGCAGCATTTTCTGAGAAAAATCTTTTTATTGTACAAGAGGTTTTTCTTAAATAGATTGAAGCGGTCTGCTTTTCCTTGTTGGGGAATGGGGTATTTTAATGTTGGAAGGACAGCACTGAAGGCTTCATTCTGAGAAATCAGGGAGAATATATTTACCTTACCCTCTATCTACAATTTTAGGATAATGGTAATGGAAAATGTCAATAAACCCCAGCTCTGGAATATTTTCAACCAAGTTACCATGCACTCCCAAGATGTACGACATCATCGCTTCTGTCTCCGTCTAATGCTGAAAAACCCAGATAATCATGCCCTGTGTGTTTTAAATGGACACAATGCATTTGTATCTGGTAGTTTTAAGCATGCACTTGGTAAGTGTCTGGCATATGACTTTGTCAAGTGTAGACAGTGTAATGATGGTAAAGAGCCTCGCCTCTTGAGCAGATCTATGTGAATTTAAATAATAGCTCCCTGTGGCAAATTATTTTGTCTCCCTCTGCTCAGTCCCTTTATCTCAAAATGGAGATAGTAATCTATGGGGTATATCCAATTAGTAGGAAAAAATGAGTTAATATAAACCACTTAAAACATTGCCTGGGTAGAGAGTAAATGTCTGTAAGTATTAGCAATAATGATAATTAATAATGTTAGTATTGTTTTTATTAATTTTTGGTTTTAAAAGGCTAAAGTAAGTCTTACAATTCACTTTTTAAAGGTCAGCAATTTTCTCTGCTTAGGCTTGTTCCCCACCCCCAGCCCCCAATGTGGTACGGGGAATTGAAACCAGGGGCATTCTACCTCTGAGCTATGCCCCCAGCCCTGGTTTTTTTTTTTTTTTTTTTTTTTTTTTTGTGGTACTGGGGATTGAACCCATAGGCATTCTACCTTCAAGCTATACCCCCAGCCTGATTTATTTCTTACTTGGAAACAGGGTCTTGCTAGATTGATGAAAGTCTCACTACTTGCTGAGGCTGTCCTCGAACCTGCAGTCTTCCTGTCTCAGCCTCCCGAGTATAGGGATTACAGGTGTGTGCCACCATGCCCAGCTCCCCCAACCCTGTTTTAACTTTTTGTTTTGAATCAGAGTCTCACTAGGTTACTGAGAGTCTTGTTAAGTTGCTGAGGCTGGCTTTGAACCTGCTAGCTTCCTGTCTCAGCCTATCAAGTACTGGGATTACTGACGTGCCACTGCACCTGTCTTAGGCTTGTTTTTAAAATAATTCTCATTAATTATGGATGCTTTGTCACCTCATTTTACTTTGCTGTATTGCAAAAAAAGGATTAAAGATTTGCTGATAGTCATTTCTCTAGGAAGCAAATCTTTTGTATCAAGATTTATTTACATGGTGCTTACAAATTCTAATTAAACTCAAGGAAAATTCATAAATCATTTTCAATAAATTTTTGTAATGAGGAACTTCTTTCTGTAATAAGAAAAATACCTAATCAAATATTTAAACGTAAAATTATGCACATATCTCCTGTTGCCTGAATGCTGATGTTGCCAAGTTAATTGTAAAGAAACTGATTTTGGTTATTTAAAACTTTTGTGTTTCTTTGTGCATGGTTGATGCTTTTATAATTGCTCATTCAGTAATCTCAAATGTCATATATCAGAATTTTGTATGCTTTTTATTTTTTTATTTTTTTCGGTACTGGGGATTGAACTCAGGGGCATTCTACCTCCGAGCTATAACCCCAGCCCTATTTTTTTTTTATTCTTTATTTTGAAACCGAGTCTCACTAAGTTGTGGAGTGCCTCACTAGGTAGCTGAGGCTGGCCGCGAACCCGGATCCTCCGGTCTCAGCCTCCCGAATGCTGGGATTACAAGCGTGCGCCACCACGCCCGGCTGCTTTTTAGAATTGTTAGTTTAATACTAGAAAGTATAAAATTGAAATTTAAAACGTTTTCCTATATTAGAAACTTTTATAGACAATAAAAGAAAAGTCTAAATGACAGTTTATGTCTTTGCTGCTAAGGAAACCCTTAGGGGCTATTCCTTCTGACATGGAAGCTAGAAGAAATAGGAGTTTTTATTTATGTATGATGGATTATAGATTATTTCTTTATGAGAAAAACTTGCTTAAGTTATTGTACCTCATTTGATTGGTTTTTGAAATGAGATAGCTGTATATATGGAATACACAGAATTCATAAAACCCCAAGTTATATTAGATACATTCAACTTTTCTTAGGAAAAATAAAGTAGTTTTGTAGTTTAGAAAGCAGCAACCTCTGGGCATTGTGGCACATGCCTGTAATCCCAATACTTGGGAAGCGGAACCAGGAAGATCACAGGTTCGGGCATAGCCTCAGCAAGTAATGAGACTGTCATCAACCTAGGGAAACCTTGTTTCCAAATAAAAATAGGGCTGGGGGTATAACTCGGAGGTAGTTAACCCCTGAGTTCAATCCCCAGTACCACAAAAAAAGAAAGAAAGAAAACTACCCAAAATCTAAGAAACATTTGTCCTTTTCTAACCTCCATGATCCAATATTTGAATTTATAAAGCTGATCAGTTAATTTTACAAAAGAGTTCACCAAAAGACACAGTGCCCCATTGCTTTTAAAATAGATTTAAGATCATAAAACAGATTTATAATCACTGATGCTATTTGGAAATACTCTACATAGTAATGTCTGGTTGTGCTTTAAGTTACTGTTAGTTAATCATATTAATCTTTAGGATCAAAATATATTTATTGGAAAGCTTAAGCTTCTTATTGCATTCTATGTTATATGTTGCTTTAAAATTCAAATTAATGTGCATGTAGTTGATATATAAGATAAAATGTGCACCCTGTATATGTTAAATTCAGTAATGTTTAGCTTTAAAATACGCTTGAATAAATGTTGAGGAACTAATGAGCTCTGTTGTGGTCACACCATCTAACACCACTACTCATTTTCCAGGACAGTATGTGCAAGCCTTTCGCGCCTATCCTGATGAGCCTCTCTATAACCTCTGTATAGGCCTAACCTTTATTCACATGGCATCTCAGAAGTATGTATTAAAAAGACATGCTCTTATTGTGCAGGTAATTCATTTGGATTTCTTATTACATCTTATGTTCCTTGATAGTGAATACATTTAATGTTTTTTAAGAATCCTACTTCAAAAATAATACCTGCTTAGTGTGCATGTTGAGGAGTACCCAACACTTATTCCTATATTCAGCATATAGTGTACTCATGGCTGAGTCTTAACTTCAACAATATAGTAAAGACACCCAACAAGTTCATACGGGGAAAAGCCAGACCAAATCTATAGGAATTTATATGCAGGCTTCCTTGTACTCTGGAGCCCTGAGGTCTCTGGCTATTTTAGACAAGATTCATTTAATTTAAATTAGTTTTTTAATTTTTTTTCAGAACTAGGGATTGAACTCAGGGGCATTCTACCACTGAGCTCTCAACACCCCTAGTCCTATTTTTATTCTTTATTTTGAAATAGGGTCTCACTAAGTTGCAGAGGGCCTCAACTGAGGCTGGCCATAAACCTGTGATCCTCCTGTCTCAGCCTCCCAAGCACTGGGATTACAAGCGTGCGCCACCATGCCCGGCTAAATTATTTTTTTTAAATATAATTATATATGCATATGATAATATATGATGGGTATAGGTGCTTCCTTACATCATCACCAATAAATTTTTCCTCTTGAGTGGGCTGGCGTATAGTATAGCAAAGTGGTAGAGTGCTTGCTTAGTATATGTAAGTGCCTGGCTTTGCTTCCTAGCACCACAGAAGAAAAATAAATTTCCTTTTTGGTCTTATAACAATTCAGAATTGTGTTTTCATTTTCTTGTTTCGTTTTTTTAAATAGCATCTCTCCTGTAATATGACTATAAACTCTTAAGAGACAAGGGATTTTACCAGTCTTGTTCACTACACTGCTGTATCACTACTTACATTTTCATGATTTCCTTTTTTTTTTTTTTTTTTTATAATTCTTTGTGGTTTTGAACCTGGGGGAGCTCTACCTCTGAATTACATTCCCAGCTTTTTTTTGAGACAGGGTCTTATTAAGTTGCTCAGGCTAGCCTTGAATTTATAGTCCTCCTGCCTCAGCCTCTTGAGTAGTGGGATTATAAGCCTGCACCATCACACCAAGCTATTCCTTATTTTATATGTTTGAAGTATCCAAAATGTGATATGGTATAACATATGCTATGTTCTTTTAGGGCAGGAGTGTGTGTGTGTGTTTTTTAAGTATGTGTATTCACAGCATCTGACACATGAAGTGGTTCAATACATAGCAAATGAGTAAAATGCAGAATTATCTTTTTCTATTTGGTAGGGCTTTTCCTTCCTTAATCGATACCTCAGTCTACGTGGACCTTGTCAGGAATCATTCTACAATTTGGGCCGTGGCCTTCATCAACTGGGTCTGATTCACCTTGCTATCCACTATTACCAGAAGGCCCTGGAGCTCCCTCCACTTGCAGTAGAGGTATTGTATAATTTACTTTAAAAACTGAGGAGTTACTTCCTTTTATCTGTAGATAAGTGCAGTTAGCTAAGTATTGTGGTCCAGATAGTGAAATTATAGCTTCTATATTAAATTGTATTTTTCCCCAGTTCAATGTATTTAAGTAATTATGTTTAGCAACAGGTCGATTGTTGACATCCTAGCCTTATCACTGATCAGCAACCATGTGAACATGTTCAACTTGTTGTGATGACCCTTTCAGTTACTCTAAGGTAACCCTTGTGCTTTAGACATGAAGCCTCTGCGGGTTGAGTAATAAAATTCATTGCCATGTTCAAGTATAACTAATATATTTTTTAAATTTTATTGGTGCATTGTAATCATATATCTTGATGAAGTTCAAGGTGATAGAGGCATATATGCACACAGTACTCTTTGAGCCAGGTCCTGCCCTATTCCCTCTCCCTCCCCTCCTCCTGTACTCAGCACAATGATTGACTTTGTCAGGTTAGTTTATGCACATCATTACATCATGTCCATTGAGGTATTTCCCTCTTCCGCCCTTCCAGCTCCTCAGTTAGGTTGCCTTCCTCACTCATCTAAGGTTTCTCCTCATTTGTCTGGAGTCCCTCTTCTGTCCTGTTTTCTCCCTAGCTTCTGCACATTAGGGAGAACATCTGATTTTTCACTTTTTATGATTGACTAACCTCACTTAGCATAATGTTCTCTAGTTCCATCTATTTCCCTTCATATGACATAATTTTGTTCTTTATAGCTGGGTAAAATTCCATTGTGTGCATATCCTATAGTTTTTTAATTCATTCATCTGTTGATGGACATCTTGGCTGTTTCCATAATTTGGCAATTGTGAATTGTGCCCCTATAAACATAGGTAATGTATGCATTAGTCTGGTAGTTTGGTTTCCATTCTTTTGGGTATATACCCCAGAGAGGTACAGCTGGGTCATATAGTAGATTCATTCCCATTCTTCTAAGGATCCTCCACACTGTTTTCCAAAGTGGTCACACTAATTTGCAATCCCTTCTCCACATCCTCGGCAGCATTTGTTGTTTGTTTTTAATGATTGCTACTCTAATTGGTGTTAGGTGAAATCTTAGGGTGATTTTTTCTTTTTTTTTTTTTGTGGTACTAGGGATTGAACCCAGGGGCATTCTACCTCTGAGCCCTATTTTTTATTCTTTATTTTGAAACAGGGTCTCACTAAGTTGTGGAGTGCCTCACTAGGTAGCTGAGGCTGGCGGAGAATCCGAATCCTCCAGTCTCAGCCTCCCAAATGCTGGGATTACAAGCGTGCACCACCACGCCTGGCTCTTAGGGTGATTTTGATTTGCATCTCTCTGATTGCTATTGACATTGAACATTTTTTGCCATTTGTATTTTTTCTTTCATGAAGTGTCTATTTAGTTCACTTGCCCATTTTTTGATTGGTTATTTTATTTTTATTTTTTTGGGGGGGGGGTGGTACATTTCTTGAGTTCTCTTTATATGCTAGGTATTAGTACTCTGTCGGAGGAGTAGCTGTCAAAAATCTTCTCCCATTCTGTGGGCTCTCTGTTGAGGTTCTTTGTTGCACAGAAGCTCTTCAGTTTAATGCAATCCCATGTATTGATCTTCCTTTAAGTTTCTTGTGCCTTTGGGGTCCTGTTGAGAAAGTTTTTACCTGTGCCTATGTGCTGAAGTGTTGGGCCGATGCCCTCTTCAAGTAGATGCAAGATCTCTGGCCTGACTTCCAGGTCTTTGATCCACCTTGAGTTGACTCTTGTGCAGGGTGAGAAAGTGGGATTTATTTCCATTTTCCTGCATATGGTTAACCAGTTTTGCCAACACCATTTGTTAAAGAGGCTATCTTTTTTCCAGTGTATGTTTTTGGCTCCTTTGACATAAACTGAGTCATCATTCTGCTCCATTGGTCTTATCTGTATGTTTTTGTGCCAGTACCATGCTGTTTTTATTACTGTGGCTTTGTAGTAGAGTTTGAAGTCAGGTATTGTGATGCCTCCTGCCAGGGGCCAGCCCTCAAATAAGCGGTAGGGCCTGGGGGGTCCCTCGTTAGGTGGAGATTGAGATGAGGTCGAGAGCGAGTGAGAGTACGCTTACACACCATGTATGTAAAGACGCATCTGTTTTAATTCATCTCATGAGTGATATTTATGCTCATTACAACAAAGTATACCAAAAAAAAGGAATTTTTACAGCCTTGTTTTTCCTCAGAGTTAAGTGGGTACATCTTTAACTAGAAAGGCTATTTCCTATAGTGTTTGCTAAGATTAGGAAAGCAGCAGAAAAAATACAAAAGTGTAAATGAATTATTCTTTTAGTAGAGAGCAGGAACAGCAGAGGACGAGCAGGGTTAAAGGTTAAAAGCGGAGAGGAACTATTCATTAGATAAATCTTTCCTATTTGCTCAGGCAGCTAAAAGGTAGTTAATAAGTTTTTAGGTAAGCGGAAAGTTTGGCAAGCTTTCTTGTCTTAGAGCTTCCTTCTGTCTTATGATAAGAAACCTAAGTTCTCTTGACTCAGCTGCCGGTATTTGTAGAGTTAATGGATACCTCTGAGCCAGGCCTAGGCCTTTGTTCTCCTGATGACAGCATCCTGGGCCTCTTAAAAAATCTTTTAATGTGGAAGCAAAGCCCAAATTTCCAGAATAAAATAATGTAAAGTGAGAAATGTCACACATCCCTTATTTAGCAGGCTGAGCCTTGCTCCAAGCCCCAACTGGTTAAGGTAACGCCGCAGCCTCCTGCATGGTTCTTGTTGCTAAGAACTACTTTGGCTATTCTGGGCTTTTTGTTGTTCCAAATGAATTCAAGGACTGATTTTTCTGTGTCTGTGAAGAATGACCTTGGTAATCTTATGGGTTTTGCATTGAATCTTCACTTTTGGAAGAATGGCCATTTTGATAATATTTATTAGGAGTATCCAAGAGCATGAGAGGTCCTTCTATCTTCTTCAGTTTCTTTTTTCAATGTTTTATATTTTTCCTTGTTGAGCAGTCTTTTTTTTTTGGCATTGCTGTGGATTGAACCCAGGGGCATTCTACCTCCAAGATACATCTTTAGCCCTATTTTTTATTCTTTATTTTGAAACAAGATCTCACTAAGTTGTGGAGGGCCTCACTAAGTAGCTGCAAACCTATAATCCTCTTGTCTCAGCTTCCCAAAGTACTGGAATTATAAGTGTGTGTCACCACACTCTTCTTGTAGAGGTCTTTTACCTCCTTGGGTTAGGTTTATTCCTAACTATTTTATTGTTTTGGGGGATATCATGAGTGGACATGTTTTCTAGATTTTTTTTTTTTTCAGTAAAATTATGGTTGGCATACAGAAAAGCTTCTGATTTTTTTTTTAATGTTGATTTGTATCCAGACACTGCTGAATTTGTTAGTTCTCTGCAGTGTTTTTAGCCTTTTGGTTGAGTTTATTGGGTCTTCTAAGTATAATATATCATCTGCAAATAGAGATAGTTTCAGTTCTTCTTTTCCTATTTGTACTCCTTTGATTTC
Source organism: Graphiurus murinus (assembly GCA_004027655.1). Lineage (NCBI taxonomy): Eukaryota > Metazoa > Chordata > Mammalia > Rodentia > Gliridae > Graphiurus > Graphiurus murinus. The sequence continues at coordinate 11,401 of PVLC010036460.1, forward strand.
TTTCTCTTACTGCTCTGACTAGAGTCTTAAGTACTGTATTGAAAAGGAATGGTGATAGTGGACATGCTTGTCTTATTCCTGTTTTTAAGGAGAATTCTTGCAGTTTTTCTCCATTCAATATGATATTAGCTGTGGGCCTATTGTATATTGCCTTTATAATGTTGAGGTATGTTCCTTCTATCCCGATTCTCTTCAGTGTTTTTAGCATTAATGTGTGTTGGATTTTATCAAATGCTTTTTCAGCATCTATTGAAATGATCATGTGATTTTTGTCCTTAGTTCTGTTTATATGGTGAATTATATAGATTGTTTTTCGTATATGAACCAGCCTTGCATCCCTGGAATGAACTTGACATGATCATGGTGTATAATTTCTTGATGTGGTTTTGAATGCACATTGCTAGTGTTTTGTTTAGAAGTTTTGCATGTAAGTTCAACAATATTGGCCTGTAGTTTTCTTGAGCTGTTTTTATTTGGCTTTGGTATTAATATGATGTGGGCTTCATAGAATGCATTTGGAAGAGTTCTATTTCTTTCTGTTTCATGAAATAGATTGAGGAATATTGGGATTAGTTCTTTCATAAAGGTTTTATAAAATTTACCTGAGAAGCCATCTGAACCTGGGCTTTTCTTTGATGATAGAATTTTAAATTTTGGTCGATTTAAATTTTCTATATCTTCTTGATTCGAATTAGGAAGGTTGTACATGTCTAGAAATTTGTCAATTTCTTCTAGGTTTTCCATTTTGTTGCAGTATAGTTTTTCAAAGTAGTTTCTGATAATCCTCTGGACTTCCATGTCATCTCTTATTTAAGTAATTTGGGTTGATTCTCTCTTTTGGTTGGGTTGACTCATGGTTTATCTATCTTGTTTATTTTTTCGAGGAACCAGCTTTTAGTTTTGTTGATTTTTTTGTATTTTTTTTTTTTTTTTATTCTCTGCTTCACTGATGTCTGCTCTGATTTTAATGATTTTCTGTCTTCTACTGGCTTTGGGATTAGACTGTGTTTTTCAAGGGCTTTGAGGTGTGTCATTAGATTATTTATTTGGAGATAGTCTGTTGTTCTTATGCGAGCACTCAGTGCTATGCATTTTCCTCTTCTTACTGCCTTCACAGTGTCCCAGAGATTTTCATATGTTGTGTCTCTGTATTCATCTGTTTCTAGGAACTTCTTAATTTCTCCTGTTGCTTCTTCTGTGATCCACTCCTCATTCATCAGTGTGATGTTCAGTATCCATGTGTTTATGAGATTTCTCTGGGTCTTCTTATAGTTGATTTCTAGTTTCATTCCATTATGGTTGAAAAGATGCAGGGGGTTCTCTCACATTGTTTGAATTTGCTAATGCTTGCTTCGTGGCCCAGGGTGTGGTCTATTTTGGAGAAGGTTACATAAGCAGCCGAAAAAAATGTGAATTCAACTATAGTTGGGTGGAATATTTTGTGTGTCCAGTAGTTCCATTTGGTTTATGGTGTTCCTTAAGTCTGATGTATCGTTTGTGTGTGGGGAGGGGTACTGGGGATTGAACCCAGGGGCATCCTACCTCTGAACTCCACCTACAGCCCTATTTTTTTTTTTTTTTTCTTTATTTTGAGACAGGGTCTCACTGAGTTGCAGAGGGCCTCAGTAAGTAGCTGAGACTGGCTGTGAACCTGTGATCTTCCTGTATCAGCTTCCCAAGTACTGGGATTATGCATGTGCCACCATGCCTGGCTTCTGATGTATCTTTACAGACTTTTTGTCTAGAAGATCTATCTAATGGTGTGAAAGGAGTGTTTAAGTCTCATAGTATTATTGTATTGGGAGCTATGTGTGACTTAACGTCACAAAAGAGTTTGTTTTATGAAAGTGGTTGCACCTATGTTTAGGACATAAATGTTGACTATCATTATATCCTCTTGTTCGATTGTTCCACTAACCAGTAAAAAATGACCTGTGTTATCTCTTCTGATAAGTTTAGGTTTGAAGTCTAATTTGTCTGCTCCAGCCCTTCACTTTTAGTTTGTGAATATCTTTACTTGTGAGATGCATTTCTTGCAGACAGCATATAGATTTGCCACCTTATGTCTTTTGATTGGGGAGTTGAGGCCATTGATATTCAGTGTAATTATTGAGTGATGATTTTTAATCATCACTAACATTTTGAGTTGTAACTTCTCTTTGAGGTAGTGATTTGTTGTTCTTTGCTTAGTTGTTTGTTTGATGGAAATCGTTTCTCTGGTTCTGACATTTATTTATTATTTATTCTTTGTAATTTATCTCTGAGTATTTTCTCTAATGCTGGTTTGGAAGATATAAATTCTTTCAGCTTCTATTTTTCGTGGAAGATTTTTATTTTCCCGTCAAATTTAAAAGATTTATTTGCTGGGTAGAGTAGTCTTGGCTGGAAATTTTCTTTCAGAGCTTGGAATATGTCACTCCAGGCCCTCCTGGTTTTCACGACTTGTTTTGAGAAGTCTAGAGTGATTCTTACTGGTTTGCTTCTAAATGTCTTTGATCTTTTACTCTCGTTGTCTTTAAGATTTTCTCCTGCCGGGCGTAGTGGCGCATGCTTGTAATCCCAGTACTTGGAAGGCTGAGACCGGAGGATCTGGGTTCATGGCCAGCTTCAGCTAACTAGTGAGGCACTCTGCAACTTAGTGAGACCTGGTTTCAAAATAAAGAATAAAAAATAGGGGCTGGGGGTGTAGCTCGGAAGTAGAATGCCCCTGAGTTCAATCCCTAGCACCACAAAAAAAAAAAAAAAAAAAAGATTTTCTCCTTGGCCTCTATGTTAGTCTATTTGATTATTATGTGATATGGTGAACCTTTTCTCTGATCACGTCTAATGGGAGTTCTATATTTTTCCTGTACCTGTGTGTCAAACTCATTTTATTAGGTTTGGAAATTTTTCTGATATTACCTCTATGAAAAGATTTTTGGTTCCTTTGGTTTATGCTTCTATTCCTGCTTTGCCTATTATTCTTAGGTTTGCTCTTTTAATGTTGGCTCAGATCTCTTCAATGTTCAACTCATGCTGTTGAATTGTTTTTTTCTAAATTATATACTATGTGTTCCTTTTTGGATTGGTGATCTTCTACAAGTGAGATTCTGTTTTCTATGTGGTCTAGTCTACTGTTGATGGTTTGTATTAATGTTTCATTTCATTTATTACATCCTTCACTTCCTTCAGGACCTTTTTTTGATTTCTGTTTATGCAATCAGATTTGTTGTTTATTTGATCCTTCCATTTCTGGAGGCTCTCTCTTAATTCTTTTTGGAAATCCTGTATCATTTCTATTAAAGTTCTGAATGGTCCTTCCAGAAATCTCTGCAGTTGTGTGTTGGCAGGTTCTGTTGTTGTGAGATTGTGAGGACTCATTGTTTATTTGCTATTCTTCTTTCTCTTGATTTCAGGTTTAAGTTTATGTCTTTGTTGCTTTTGATAGGTCTCTCTCTGTAGGTTTCCTATGTCTGATCTCTCTCTTTTTATAGTATCTTATTTTAAAGGAGATATTTACTTTGAGATATGTCTTAAAAGTGAACAGCCTCTACTGTATATGCATTCTCAGCTTTCTGTTGTGTATTTATTACACTTAAATAGTGACTTTGAAGTCTGTGTCCTGTTGTTCTGCCTGTAGATGGTCAGTACTGGGTTGCAGTTACTCCAGGGTTCCGTCTGCCCTCTGTGATGGTGTTGATGCATTCCAAGTGTTAAGGTCCAGGGACCTGTCTGTCGCCTCTGTAATAAGAAAGTAGACTCAGAGGTATGAACCAGAGCAGTTTGTGCCCTGTGTGTTTTTAAACTTCAGTGTTCAGGGTGTTGGGCGGTTCCATCTGTTAGTTGTGATTAGTTTGTCCTTAGTGTCTGGTAGTCCTTTCTGGTGGTTCCCCTATCTGGTCCAATCTCAGCAGTAGGGGTTTAGAGGAGTCAGCTGGTATATACAAGGGCAAAATTTTATTGTATTCAGTGGTGAAGGGTGAGTGACGAGGAAGGGGCTGGAGTAAGGAATGCAAGAGTAGGGTAAAGTAGAGAATAGGATCTAGTAGAGTAAGACTTTGAGTACAGTTAGGTAATATGTAGTATAAATTAGAGATAGTGAAAATAAAAGAGAATTCTAGTAGCCAATGTAGAATATTTAGGTATAGTGATATGAAATGGATTTAATACAAGACACTGGCAGATAGGTTCACTTGAATTCCAACAGACAAAACAGAACACAGACAATCTCTTGCATGTACACAATAAGGAGAGAAAGAGGAAAATATTAAAAATTTA
>PVLC010036461.1:0-15773 GCA_004027655.1 Graphiurus murinus
GGCACCCCACATTCCCCTCAGCTGTCTGTGTCCGCACCCCGCCCTCCCGTGAGCCGTAATGACCCTGCAAACACTAAGTGGCATTTGAGTGCATTAAGCAGCAAACCCTCCAGTGACATAGCAATTATGCCTCTGAAATAGATTTGGTGCGTCACGGAAGATAAGGGTTTTGAAAGTTTCTGTTGTGATTATAGCCTGTAACTCCCCCAAATAATAGGCTTCAAAATAAGAGGCTGCCAGCGAAGCCTTTGTGGCTTTGTCTCAGTGATGGCACGTAAATTGCTATTAATGTCCTGAGTGTACTTGAATCTGCCAGTCTCTGGGACGCGGCCCTGGCTCCGTGTCTCTCTCGGCGGCATGTCATCGTCGGTCTGATAATCTGGGGTAATTGCTGTCTCTTGGATGGTCAGAGAGTGTAAGAGGCGCCGCTTCCTGCGTGACGGTAAACAGCCTCAAGATGTGCGCTGTGCGGATGGAGGAGCCCTCCGCCGAGCGGCCGCCCTGTGCCCCTCATGGCCACCGCCACCGCACAACCTTGTCGCGCGTGTGCCGTCTCCCTGTGTGCCGGCGGTGACTGCGTCTCGTCAACAAAGCCAAAGCCAGAGCAGAGGTTGTAAAAATGAGATGAAGAATTCAGTTCTGAGCAGGATCAGCCGACTAGGGAATTTATACTGAGAGGTAGCAGAAGAGATATCTGTTACTTGAATTATCTAGATGTGGTTATCTTTTTAGTCTCTGTAAACATAATCCACAATCGTCTGTTGTCTTTTCTGTGGGGAGGGTACTGGGGATTGAACTCAGGGGTGGTCTACCTCCAAACTACACCCCCAGCCCATTGTATTTTTTTATTTTGAAGCAGAGTCTTGGTAGGTTGCTGAGGCTGGTCTCAAAATTGCAATCCTCTTGTCTCAGCCTCTCAAATACTGGGAGTACTGGCGTGTACCATCTTATATACCTACTCTTTTCCAGTCTAAGCAGAGAGAGAGAGAGAGAGAGACAGAGAGAGAGAGAGAGAGAGAGAGAGAGAGAGAGAGAAAGAGAGAGAGAGAGAGCATGTTCTTTAAGTGCTATGTGTGCTTTCTGGACATGAACGAGTTGTCTGTGAATATAAGGCAGTATATGGAAATTATGCACATTTTTTGAGCACTGGGTTGATGTGTACATGTTTTGGTTTCTGCAGTTCTGGGTATAGAGGATGTTTATTCAGGTATAAATAGAATTCTCTGCACCAAGACACCTCTATTTAGCTGAATCAAGCTGAGCTTATTTTTCTTTGCCAGGAGATCAGGATAACCCCTGCAAAGTTAGATTAAAAGGAGCTCTCAGTTGTAACCTCCTGTATGAGCATTTAACCCAAGGACCCCATCCGTTTGCGGGACCTGGGAACCCTGTGTATCATTGTCCTCTTTGCACTTTTAACAGAAATGAGAAAGCAGTCCTTCTTAAATCTGAATGGCTTCACTATCTCATGCCCCGGAGAACCACAGAGTGACACAACTAAAGGCATCCTCTGGGTATCATGTAACGGACTAAGTGACAAGTCCTGCTTTCTGAGTTCTAGTTCCCTCTCCCGAGAAGTAGGAAGGAGCCCACTAGAGGTTCACACAGCATTGTGCATTTGGGGTCTGGGGTAAGAGAATTGCCTCTTCCTGCAAGGCTAGGCAGCTAGGATGGGCCGCAGCAGCCCGGTGGCTCTGTTTCACAGGTGCCGGACACCCAGGGAGACCCCAAGCTTCCGTGTCCTCAGCCCTTCACCTCCAGTACTTAATTGAGCAGCTACTGTGCTGGACCCGATCCTTGCCCTCTGATGGCGTGGCATTGAAGGACTTACCAGCTCATCCAGAGCGGGAACTAAAGCAAGCCCTGGTGCGGCCCTCGAGTGCTCCAGCCACTGTGCTCCCATGCTCCGTCCTCCCGGCCTTCTCTGAGTTCCTGGCCATCCACACAGGCTTCTCTCTCTGCCCCGGGGGCTCTTCGCCTCACTCTCCCTTTATTTTCTGCTCACCTCAGGCTGGTTTTCCAGTGAGAGCCTCGTTTTGTTTTCTCTCTAGCGAATATGACCAATGTTCTTCTGACAATTCACCAAGGGTCTGTTTCCCATAAAACAGTAAATAGTATATTCCATGGTCGGAGGACCAGAGTTTTTTGTTGTTTGTTTGTTTTAATTTGTTTTATCTACCACGTGTGCCCAGCATATTGCACAAAGTAGGCACTGAATCCACGTTTGCAGAATTAAAAGCTGAGTAATTACAGTAGAAAAGAGCTGATGGAGATTTAGAAAGACAAGTAAAAGTTGCACGTGGCTAATGTCAACATGAAAGATGGGAAAGTCAGTGGTGCTAGAATTTAGAGAAGTGGGTGATGGTGTGAAAGAAGGGGTGACTCTCGGGCTGGGTCTTGAAAGGAGACACGATCCCAAGACCCTCAGGCTGGGTCTTGAAAGATGACATGATTCCAGGACTCTTGAGCTAGGTCATGAAAGGGGATGTGATTCCAAGAGGTCAGAGGAGATGGGCAGGCAAAATAACAGAAAATCTACCCTGAGTGATGAAAGCTCTCCCCTTAGCAGTGAGAGAGATACTCTTTCTTTGCAGCAGCTTAAACTACAGGTCTTTGTAGCAAGGGTGACTATTCCCTGCCAGGAATGGCTGGTTCACTCCTGATCTTTCTGAACACTATTGACCTGCACAACGAGATCTTGGGGCTCAAGAAGCCATGGTGGAGCCAGGTTAGACAGGTAGGATGGTATAGATGGATGCCAAGCCGCCAGGGTCTGACCCAGTGGTAGGTGGCAGTCAGAGAAGAGGCCCCCAGCAGTGGAGGGTCTAGGAACAGGAACCTTAGAGGCAGTGCTTGAGATAATCCAAGCAGAGGACTGATTCTGGGAAGCATGATGGCAGGTAGTAGCAGTTGGTTCCAGAGCAAAGTTCCAGAGCAAAAGTCCAGTTCCAAGTGCAAGCCATTGTCTTAGTCTTACAGGAGCTGCAACAAATAGCAGGAAATTGAGCAGAAGCTAAGCAAGCGGCTGGGTCAAGGTGGTCTCAGCCACAAACAAGATCCTATATGTTGTGAAAGGTCAAAGTAAGACAAGCCACAAACTTGATTCTGAGTTACATGTGGCTCCCAACTAGAATAAAATGTCTTCTGAGAGCACGTGCTGTTCTCAGGCCCGGCTGCCAGATTTAGCAAACTAAAATATTGCCTGTGGCACACTTATACTAAAACATGGATTTGTTGCCTATCTAAAATCCAAATTTAATGGACTGTATTATTTTATCTGTGCCAACTTCGTGCCACGCTGCCAAGATAGAAACTGCATGCACATGTGGTTCTCAGCTCTGGGAAGAGAAAAGGTGAGGGTGTGACCTCTGCCGGCCTCTGGGGGCCGCACCTTTCTGTGAGTCTTTGCAGTACCCATGCCGAAGAACCTGGAGACTGTTCAGGTTCAAGGTGCTTCTTGTAGAGATTGTGTGTGTGCTGTGGAGTTGTAACTGCCGGGACCCAGAGCCTTCCTCAGCTGTTCTCCTAAAACCAGAGCAGAACAGTGTGAAGAGTAATCACAGCTCCTCATTTGGAATAAGCTATGAAGCACGGGATCACCCTTGTGACAATTTAGTAAACCTTTGCTGGGCCTGGTGGCGCACACTTGTAATCTCAGTACTTGGGAGGCTGAGACAGGAGGATGGCAGGTTCACGGCCAGCCCCAGCAACTTAGTGAGACCCTGTTTCAAAATAAAGAATAAAATAGGGCTGGGGTATAGCTCATAGGCATAATGCCCTTGAGTTCAATCCCCAATACCACGAGAGAGAGAGAGAGAGGTTTGCTGCCTCCATGGAAAAGTTAACCAGAACCTTGGCCCTGCTTCTGCTTTATCTTTTGGGTATTTCCTGGATGTGCACAGCTGTTTACGTGTGGTCAGACTGAACTGTGGAGCTCAAAGCCCTAGAGTCTCTTACTTCTTCTCTTACTTGTTTGCTTACTTCTTCCTGTGCCCCCTGCGAGACATTTATCAAAATCCATGATGTGCCAGGCACTTTGGAATCAAAGATAAAGCCCACAGCCCTGCTCTCAGTCTGACAAGAGAGCAGCTGAGACAGTCATGTGGAAGAAGAAATGCAGTATGGCGGCACAGGTGCGGAGATCAGGTGCACGGGGGAGGCAGGGGAACCTGCAGGAGAAAGACATGGCCGGAGGACGGGCAGAGTTGAGGGGACAGCTACACTCAGGTCTTGAAAAACAGCCTCAGGCCGGCTGGCACAGTTGGGTGAGTGAGAGCGCTGTATTCAAGGGGAAGGAAGCAGACTGCTCTAAATGGGAGTTCCCAAGCAGCCTGACATGGTGGAGGTATTCACTGGCGGTGTTGGCTTGGGGCGTAAGCCCCGTCCAAGGACATCTCAGACTTGGCCGGGACACTGCACCTCATCTTGAGGCCAGTGGAAGCCACTGAAGCTTTAAACCCAGAGGCGAAAGCCGCTCAGACCCGGGCGTGGTGGCGCACGCTTGTCATCCCAGTACTTGGGAGGCTGAGACTGGAGGATTGCAGGTTCGTGGCCAGCCTCAGCTACTTAGTGAGGCTCTCCGCAACTTAGTGAGACCCTGTTTCAAAATAAAGAATTGAAAATAGGGCTGGGGGTGTAGCTTGAAGGTAGAATGCCCCTGGGTTCAATCCCCAGTACCGCAAAAAATAAAATAAAAAATAAACCCAGAGGTGATGTGGTCAAAATTACAGTTTGGAAAGATTCCTCTGGTGGCAGCTAGAGCTAGGACTGCAGAAGTGCCAGACTGGGGACAGATCGGTGTACCAGTACTTGGGATGCTGAGACAGGAGGATGGCAGGTTCACGGCCAGCCTTGAGTTCAATCCCCAGTACCGAGAGAGAGAGACAGAGACAGAGACAGAGAGAGGGGTTTGCTGCCTGCATGGAAAAGTTAACCAGAAACTTGGTCCTGCTGTGCAATTCCCAGGAACACTTTGAGCAGACAGTGACCCGTAGGGGACTCTCCAATAGCATCTTTTCCTCCCCAAATACCTCTTGGTAAATGCATGTTATTTTGGAGGGGGGAGTGTCATGCATGTCAGGAAAACAGAATTCTCCTCGCTTGATAGAAAAAATGATGTCTCTAGGGTGTGGCCCGGCTGTGAGCCAACGCCTACAAGATAAGCAGTAGCTATGTGTGTGTGCGCTCGTGCACGCGTGCCTGTTTGCGTGAGCGTGTATGCATGAACATACGTAGAGAGGATGCCTGCGTGTTCCCCGGCCTGGAGCACGTACGCCTCCTCACCCACCCGCGCTCTCGGCATCACTGGTGACGGCATCTGGCCCATTCGCACACCCAGCGCAGCTCGGCGCTGACGTCAGCCAGTTGGCGGCACCCCTGGGTATTTCTGGGTTGTACATGAGAGTCCCTTAGTGCCGGGCTCGCCTGGGCTGTCATCTGGCTGACGCAGATGGATTCTCTGCGTCAATGGCGTGCTGCTAAGGTGAGCACACGGGAAGAGCTGGAAGAATAGGAGACGGGACGAGGTGCTGCCCAGCAGCCGCTGCCGTGGGCTCAGAGCTCCTGAAGCCACAACAGTGAGGGAGGGGCAGCCGCATGCATCCCGTGTGCCTCCCCCATGTCCGCCCTCGCCCCAGCCTTGGCCCAGCGGCCAGCTCCCTCCCTCCTGCTTGCCTCAGCCTGTAGATAGAGTGCCACAAAAACTTGGTGTATATCAAAGTATGGGCCGAATTCCTCAGAACAGGCTGTAGAGGAAATAGGTGTTTTTTATGAGATATTTTGTTCTCAACTATCCTGCGTTTTGAAGATCCAGGTTGTCTTACCTGGAAAACCTGCTGTATTTTGTCCCAATTTCATGTTCTTGCAGCACCACCCCTTCTCACCCACCGCCACTGGCTGCAGTCTGCATCTAGGGGAATTAAATCAGATGGGGACCTGCTTCCCAGCCGCAGAATTGCCTGGAGAGTTGGTCGCAAACATAGACTCTTGCATCAAAAAGGTTTTCGAAGACAGAAGGACACGTGCAGATTTCGCATCCCACCCTCGTAGCCCCCCGGGTGGCTCTGACATTAACGTCTCAAAGCGTGTGCCCGCTAAAAAGGAGAGTTTGCATCAGGGAGAAGAAGGGAAGTCCTGCGGAAGGGAAATAAAAACAAGCCTCACTTCCTGCTGCCCCACACCACACCGCTGTGCATGAGAGCAGCCCCTCTGTTCACCATGCCCAGAGATAAACAAACACACGCAGGCAGCGTGCCTACTTAATATTCACCCACAGTGAAGGAGGAAGGAGGGAACGTCTCCCCAGGGTCAGCAAGGCGGCAGGCGGGGTCAGCTGCTTCCCATGATGGTGCAGCCGCTTACCGACCTGCACCGAGGCTGGAGGGATACTGCTCAAGCGGTTAGTGGTTGATGGGAAACCCGCGAAGTGGGGTTTGCCCACAGGGCTGAACCCAAGGAGGTTCTAGCAGCAAGGGGCGTGGACGGTGTACCACCGTGTCCAGCGCCTCCAGAGAAGAGAGTTCTTCCACATTTGCTCCCCAGCATTAGACGTGCCTGTTCTACAAAGAAATCGTGTTCTAAATTGAGCAAGAAGAGGGGGTCGTAGTTAGGATATCCTAGGGCTTCAGCTGCAGGGTTCTGCTGGAACATGGCACCTTCAACACCAGCGGAGAAGGTCCTGGGTACATGGCTTGGGAGGTCACCAGCTCCGAGGTGTGTGTGTGGCTCGGTGTGTTTGTGGGTGGAAGAGAAGTGGAAGAAGCTACAGAGGTTTATTTTTAGTAGAACGCTTTATATATTCTCCACCAGGCCAGCTAGCATAATTAACATGCTAGTTTTCATATCAGGTTCAGCTAATTCCTGTCTCTGCCATCTGTGAGTTCTCTATACCCTCTGCCATCTTGCGCGCTGGTCTAAGAAAATAGAATTTAAGAAAAGACTTTGAATGTCTACTATTTGAGTTATCTCAGCCCAGAGATAACTCAAAAAGGAGTCTTCTTGAGCCTTCAGGCAATGCAGGTGCCCTGCCAACCCCCCCTTTGTGGCACACCCAGGGCTAACCTTCAGTACTGACGACTTCATCCGGGACACCACTTATTGTTATTTTAGTGGAATTATGGCATGGCTAAATAGCACGGTGCTAACTTCTTTTAGAAGTCTTCCTTTTCTACTTATCCACCAGGTCAATCCCAAGCTGCATGATTTTCTCTTTTACTAGTGCTTTACTCTGCTTCCTGACACCGTACTTAAAGAATCTTTATCAGCTGGGTGTGATGGTACACACCTGTAATCTCAGTACTTGGAAGGCTGAGATAGGAGGATCACAAGTTTGAAGCCAGCCTCAGTGACTTCGTGAAGCTTTAAGCAAATTTGGGAAAACTTATATAAAATAAAATAGGGTTACAGGTGTAGCCTGGAGGTAGAATGCTCCTGGGTTTCATCTTCAGTACCACACACACACACACACACACAAAAGAACCTTTATCAAATGTCCTTAAAATCCCACACTGCTCACCGCACCCACACCATTATCCACATGCACACCTGTGCCTGCCTATCCGTCATCTAAATATCCATCTGGTATACATACACATCTCAAAAAGATTATTGGGATAGACAGCTATCAAAATACTAACCATAATTATCTCTGAGTAGTAGAATTATAGGTGTTAAATACTTTGTTTTTATGTGTTTTCTATTTTCCTAATATTATAAGATAAGCATGTTTTGCTTTTCAAAAAAGAAAAAGATACGTGGCATTAAAGGATTACTTGTAAAAAAAAAATAGAGGATTACTTGTGGGAAAGAGTAAATATGTCAGGCGTTCGCAGTCTGTCTAAAATGGCATGGGGACATCCAGGTTCTCGGTTGGGAAGGGAGGTGATGATATTGTCTGCCTGTGGCGGGCCTGCATTCAGGACTTGAATTAATTCTATTCTTGACACAGAGTATGTTAGAGAGTCTTGGCTCCCAAAAGCCTCCTGCCATGAAAGGCGTCCTCGTTGCTCCTCCCGGTTCTCTGCCCGGTCTCTCTATTGCAGACAGCAGGGTGCTGTCCTCCAGGGATGGACTGGGAGATGGGAGATTGGGGAGCCTCCCTGCAGACCCCCGACTGAGGAGGCGTACTCCCAGCACTGCCCTCCTGATCCCAGGCCTGCTCTTTAGGCAGGGTGGACAGAACCTGCCCTCCTGCACCATGGCCACTAGCAGCTGCTTTGCATTAAAGCCTGGCTCTCCTAGGAGTCCAGAGCATCATTTAGTGAGCCAGTGGGAAAGAAAGCCAACAGAGCACAGAACCCAGATGCAAGGGTCGGAGACCGCGTCATCTCCCTGTGGAGCAGGAAGTCTGCCCCCCTCAACACACACACACACACACACACACACACACACACACACACACACACACACACACCCCTTACCTTTCTGCTTTCCTGTTCACCAAGTATGGATGAACAGCCCTTAGCTGCTCACTGCCAGGCAGGCCGCCACAGACTAGATTCAGCAAGAATAGAAGCCGCAGTCCCTCTCACAAGGGAACAGCCATGCCCGCCCTTCCACCCCTCGCTTGTCAAAGAAGAAAGTAAGAGGAAACTGCATTAGAAGACACCTTTCTAGGGATATCTGAGCAGAGTACGGTGGCACACGCCTGTCATCCCAGTACCTGGGAGGCTGAGACAGGAGGATCTACAGGTTCAAGGCCAGCCTTAGCAACTTAGCAAGGCCCTCGGCAACTTAGTGAGATCCCGTTTCAAAATAAAAAATAAAAAGGGCTGGGGATGTAGGTCAGAGATAGAATGCCCCTGGGGTCAATCCCCAGTACCAAGGTGGAGAGGAGAAGGGGGAAATATCTGAGATCGGGTCTATTTGACATTAACATTTCTAGAATTGAGGTGTATTGACGCCAAGAACATTGTGAAAATGGGGCGTGGGCACTTTAATGCAATGTTTCAATGCTTTAAAACATATAAGCCATTATGAATTAGTTGTGTACCGTGAATTAACCACTCTAGCAAATCGCTTTTGCATGATTTTAGTTCTGGGCTGTTTTTTTGAGGGGAAAGTGTGGTCCCTCAGCAAGTCCTTTTAGAACAGTTCCGTTGTTTCCTGTGTCTGGATCTAGACTTTAGAAAAGCAACCTCCGGAGGGGTGGAGGGCAGCTTCCCATCCGCCAGCCTGCGCTGCTGGCCTCCTGCCTTGCTGCCCTCTTCCCCTGAGTCACTCTGTCTTTCAAGGCCCACTCTCAAGTCCCCAAAGTCCCTCCTCTACGAGGTGCACCGGTTCCTGATGCTCCAGCCAGCTCTGCCAGGGCCTGCTCCGGACCCTGGTGAGAACCGGCTCGCCCTGGCACGGGCTTGTCCAGCCCCGCCCTGAGGACCTGAGCGCCATCTCCTCAGTACTTACTCCGGGGCATCTAGCCAGAGCCTTGTGCAGAACGGGGACCCGGAACCCCCAAACCGGGGCTACTCAGAGCGGGAAAGACTCCCAGAGAGCACCGGGGCCAACCTTCCTACTCTGCGAAAGGGGAACCCAAGCCAGGGAAGTGAGGGCGCCCTCTGGTCCCTACTGGTGACAACAGTCGCTCGGTTGACAGCGGGCGCTGAGTGACAGAGCCTGCAGAAGCGGAAACTCTCTGGTCAGGGGAGAGGTGTGCGCACGGTCCCCAGAGGCCCTGGAAGGACCAGTCGGGACTTAGCGGAGGGTGGGGGGGCTGTCACCCACAGCAGCAGCTGCCGTTTGCTGAGAGTCCTGAGTGCCGGGCACCGGGCCCTGTGGAGAGCCGCCCCGTGGTCGATGTCTGCTCAATGGCCAGCCACTGGCAGAAGACTGACTTCTCTCCCTTTTTCCCTTCTAGGCTAATGGAGGTTGGCAGGATGCTACTACTCCTTCATCAGTGACCTCCCCTACAGAAGGCCCTGGCAGCGTCCACTCCGACACCTCCAACTGATCTCCCAGCAGCCGCGCCCCGCTGGGGGCGGGGGGCAGGAGGGAGGGTTTCTCTCCCAGCGCTGAAGCTGTCAGACTGGAGGTGGAAGCAATCAGCAAACACAATAAGAGTCTCTTCTCTTCTCTTCCTTGGGATGCTATTTCAGCCAATCTGGACACTTCTTTATACTCTCTTCCCTTCTATTTCTGGGTAGAAGCCTCCCTTCCGCCCCCAGTGGGTTCCCGCCATCTTCCCCGCCCCTTCCTCCCCTCTGGTTTCCACTCCCGGGGTCTCTGCCCACGGCACCACTGAAGGATATTTTCGACAATTAGAGGAATTCACAGAGGAAAACAGATCCGAAGAAAACAATAAAGGCGTTTGTACGTTCTCATGCTGGTGGTTTGAGGAGCCACGCGCACCTCCCTGGGTCCCTCAGCCTCCCCTGGGAGCAGGCCAGCCTCTCTGTGTCTCTTGTTGCTGTCACTACCTCTCAGCAGGGTCACACCACCTCCCCCTGCGTTCCAGCTTCCCTGCCTCCTAGCCAGCTCCTTCTCCCTGGGGACTGATCTGAAGGCTTTCCACCTGCTCCCTGGCCCCGGGTACTCAGCAGGATGCCACAGTCACGGGCACCAGCCCTGCTAGGTTGATTTCCTGCAGGGACAGCAAGGGCAGAACTCCCGCAGGCAGGCCTCCCAGTCTCTGGGCCTCGGAGCCCCTTTGTGGAGACCATCCGGCTTTTAGAAGCCTCCTGCAAGCCAGGGCTGTTAGGCACGGGGCAGGGAGGAACATGCCAGCCAGGAGGAAAGGTCCTAATCTAGGAAGGCTTCATCCACCCTCCACACACATGCACACACACACACGCACACACACGCACAGCCGCACACCTCTGCTTCCCCAAGACGCCACCTGCAGCTGCATCCCCTTGAAATCCACCTGAGGGAGAGGGAATTAGCCCTAGGAGAAGTCGCCAGCACAGAGAAGCAGCGTGTTCCTGGGGCCTCCAGGACGGGGGGCCAGCAGCAGGCACCTGCAGAAGGACAGCACGGGACCCTGTTTGAGAAAGGTCAGACTTCCGGGTCCCCAGCCCTCTCTCCTCCAGAGCACTCAGGGAGCCACAGCAGGACTTGCAGTGTCTGTCTGGACTTGGCGGCCTTGTTTTCTATCAGGCACAGTGTGTTAACTATTCAAAGTGTTACGCCGAGCCTGTTTCTTGGCCCTGACCTCTTCCTCTGGAGGACAGAGTGGTACAAGAAGATGGCGCAGGCGAACCTTGGCTAGCTTAATTTGAAGACATAAATGGGAAAGGGCCAGGGATGTTTTCTGTGACATCACCGCAGCGGTGTGTACTCCTGGGGATGGCACGTACTACGAAGCTCTCCTGCAGTGTCTCCCCAGTTTCCTTCAGGCACCCCACCAGCAGTAAGACACTTGCAGCTCTGCAGCAGGAGTAAGTGGGAGGCGGTCTGTTCTCTCGGCGCCTCCTTTTCTCCTGTAAAATGGGGTTGTTGCCCCGGGCTCCCCAAGGGGCTCCCGAGACCGAAGAAGCTGATTCCGTTCACACCCAGTCTGTCAATGTGGAGTCGGGGAGGTGATGTCCCTAAGATAATCAGGGTTTTGCTGTCAGGATAGTAAGTGGTTTTTATTTCTAACTTCCCCTTCCCATCCGTCCCCTGATGTCATCCTCATGATACAAAGAGAAGACTTGTTGTTTTGGGGTGGCTTTTTGGTTTGGTTTGGTTTTAGTTTGGGCCTGTTTGGTTTCTTAGGGTTAGCAAACAGTTTCCAAACTAGAGAGACAGTACCCCGTTCTGTCCGTTTGTGCTTGAATGCAGTGTGTGACCTCAGGAGTACTTCACTGTCCCTCGTCACCTCCATTCTTTGTGAGCGGCTTCTTGGGAGAGGTGCCAGACCCCAAGGGTGAGGACAGCCAGGCGGCACCACGGTGGCGGACAGGAAACTCCTCTGTGCCTTCAGGAGAGTCGGGTGCCGCCCAAGACACTTCAGGATGTGCGGTTTGGTTGGAAGGAGATGCAGAAAGTCAAGATTTGGCAGGATGCAGTTATTCCTAGCTGTGCCAGGGCACTGGGAAGGTGGCATCTGCTAACCTAACGCCGTCAGGGGCCAGGACAGGGCTAGGAGAGCAGGTCCCTAGAAGAAGCAGCCATGTGTGTGGTGCTGAGGACCAGGGGAGAAGGCTGTCCTAGTGTGGGGACACACTGAAACCCTCACGCAGGAGCACAGAGCAGCACTGCTGGGCTTGGCAGAGTCTAAGAGAGACGCCAAAGGGTCTCTGGGCAACAAGAGAGACCCAACCCAATTCAACAGTCAGTACCTTGAGCTCATGGAAGACACGGAAGCAGTACTGCCTTGTTCAGACAGGGCTCCCTGCAGCAGCTAGCAAGCATGGCCTGCGGGTCCCCGGGCCCCCAACGCCCTCCCACAGCTCCCCCTCCAGGCCGCCCTCTCCCCAGCACAATGGCCACACTAAGCAAAGCGAGGTCCCGCTGGTCATTGACGGTGGGGCGGACAGAGTGCACCTCTAGGGCGTGGCTCCCCAGAATCCCCACCCGTCAGCCCCACAGACACCAAATGGTGCCCCAGGCCCTTCCTGCATTCTGATGGAATCGGAGCGCTCCATTTTCCCCAGAGCAAGGATACCAGGGCTTGGTGTTGCCGCCCCTGCCACTCTGCACCCCCCTCCCCCTGCCCCAGCGCCGACCCCTGGCAGGCAGGGACCCCATCGGGACGTCCGCCGAGCGGAAGGTGCCTCCTTCCAGTCCCTCCTCACTTGCTGTGGTGGTGGGTCTTCATCTGCTGACTGCCTTTCCCATGCCTGTCTTTACCCTGCGCTTTCCTTCTCCTCTTTATTTTTCTGCCCAGAAAAAAAAAACCTGACTTCGATACCAAAAAAAGATGAAACTACAGAAACTCAAATTTAAAAAAAAAAACTTAAAAAAAAAACAAAAAAATCCTCAACGATTCTTTCAGCTTTATTAACAACATTTTCCATTGTTTCTTGCGACCTGTGTCTCGTTCTTTGTAGTATTGATGATGAACATTTGATAATGAATGTTCTTGTATATTCAGATAAAGAAAAAAAAAAACCAAAAAAGCGGTCTGAATTTAATAGTGTTTATAATAAAAAAAAAATTTTAAAAACGACCCTCATAGCACGCAAAGCAGGACGGGGCGGCCCCCTTCTTCCTGTGATGACGCTTCCTCCCCCACCTTAGTTCTTAACACCAAACTACCTACATTCATCATTTCCTTCATTTTTTTCTTTTATTTTCTTGCATTTGTGAATTAGTTCCAGAATGCTAGAGAAGTGTCGAGTTGTGCACATCCATTTCTTGTTTCACAATGTTTAAAAGTGACAGTAATTCATTTTGTAAACTAAAAAAAAAAAAAGTTGGAATAGTGAGCCTACTAGGTACAGCCTAACATATTATTGTTTATTAACTTTGAGACCCAGAAAAAAAAAAGTTCCTTTCTTTTCTTTATTTCTGCTCTGAAAAATATGAAAAAAAAAATTGTTTTGTTTTGTGTTATTTTTGGTTTGTTTATTGTGGGGGGCTTTTTTTAATTATCAGGATTATGATCTTGCTGTTTTTATTCCTTGAATATGTATACAAGGTGATGTGAAAAGATGACTTTGGTAGAGTAGGCTATTTTCTTGTTCTACTACTTTGCTTCAGAATTCAGTTGATGCAAAAAAAAAAAAAAAAAAAAAACAAGCAAAAAAGACACAGCCTACGTCGATGTCTAACTACTCACCTCCGTCCCCAGAGTGTGCAGAGCTCCTGCTGTCCTGGAAAAAATAAAAAACAGCCAGAGACTTGCTTCTCCTCTGGCTCTTGGAAAATCTAAGGAACCCGTGCAGCAGATCTTTTTGTCCTGGAGGAAAAGGGTTTTGCTTTGGTGATTCTGAATATCACAACCAAGTGCTTTCTTTCTCCTAGTTAACAACAGCATTCCATGAGGCTCCGCCACCTGGAAAGGTTTTTTCTTTCAGAAGAATCCCGCGGATTGCTGGCGTGACCGGCGGCATTGGCTAAATAGAGTAGATCCCGGAAGCAGACCCTGGGGCCAGTCGGCCTGCTCATCCTGAGTCCTGGTTTGGGACGAAGAGTTGGTGAGGTACTGAGGCCAACTCCGTGCTGCAGTCTCGATGCTCAGAAGTTCAGCTTGATTCGTGGACACTGCACATCTTAATCAACCTCTGGCTTAGGCGGGGGCTCAGAGCAAATTGGAAAGCCAGCATGGTTCGGAATGTTTTTATTAGTTGTAGGAAAAAGAAAGCAACATTATCTGGAAGAGACTTCATTCTAGACATCTCTCATGCAGCAAGTTGAGCGTTCAGAAAGCAGCCAGGACGCATGCCGGACGCCACAGAATGGATGCCGGATTGCGGAGCGAGGCTCCGGGGGTGCTCCTGCCCAGCACCTGGCTTCCGGTCCTCAAGCCACAACCAAGACGAGCTTCTCACATCACCTTGGTGGTTTCAGTCCCTAGCACAAGGCTTCATGGAAACTCTTATTTTTTTGTAAACATGTTTTTTTTTTTCCTTTTGTTAAAATAAATGAAACACTCAATGTCTTCCCCCGCCCCCCTCTTATGAAGTCTGTCCTTTCCTTTGGCGTTTTTCATTTTGAAGTGCTTTTCTGCCGTCTTTGGTTTTATTTCCCCCCTCCCCTTTTCTGTTATTCAGAGTATAAACCTGCAAAGCTCTGCTCTGTTTTGGTTTTGAGAGTTTAAGCTTTTCTGCTTCTGTGAGAGCACAGGCTTCTGACCCTTTGATTCCAACTGAACTTTTGTGTTCTCGAATGATACTAACACGGTGTAGGTTTTACAGTCTCCTAATTTGTACTGGTAATGCATATTCCAAATAAATAGTTTCTTTTGTTGCAAAAAATATATATATATACCCTTGTATTTTGTGCAAATTTCTTCTCATATGCTGGCAACCTTGCCCCAAAGCAGGACTTTAGGTTAGTGTGGATTAGGACTGTCGCTCTAGTTGACAATTTTAGGGTCTACATGCCATGCCATGGCCGTGGAGTAAAGACCTCATGGATCACCCACTTCACCAAGGGAGGGAGGGAAAGAAGAAAGAGAGGGGGAGGGGAGGGAAGGAGAAAGGAAGAAGGGAGGGAAGGAGGGAGACAAGGATGATCCGCCATGGGCAAATATTGGCTATACTACAAGAGATTCAAGCTTCCAGTCTTGTCTGCTTATTTGCAGAAATACCTTCTGAGATCCTAATCCATGGCTGTGTGCCTGGAGGTCCTCTTTTGTGCCTACAAGTGATCTGGTCATAAGCACAATTATGGTTCCCAAGAAATGTCTCAGGAGAGAGCGTCTGTGTCACACACAGTTCTGGAGGTGGCTCCAGGGGGATCTCTGCATCTGATTCTGCCCCCCCATCCCATAGGGGCGAGACTCCCGGTAGTTTATCTGTAAGTCCCCCTGGGCCTGGAGCTCGAAGTCACAGTCGGCCACAGAGCCATGTCTCCAGCTTCTGGCCCCTGTAACTGTCTCTGCCCCAGCCCTGGACTGTCTGTGCCCCAGTTCCGTGGAGTGCCACAGAGCCTCGTGTCCTGTTGTTCCTCTGAAAGTAGGAACATGGCTTTCTCATTTCCATGCTGTAGCTCTCCTAGGAGGGGAGGGCCCCTATGAGGCAGGCATGTACTGAAAACTGAGATACCGACCACCCCCTCACTCCCTCACAGTTCGTAGCAATAGAAGAAAGGAGCAAAGAAAGGGACCCCGTGTTGACCAAAATATCATTATTATTAATGGACAAGCTGGGTGTCCCAGAGCCTCAGAAGGACGAAGCCACCTGCTTGTGATT
>PVLC010036462.1:0-15787 GCA_004027655.1 Graphiurus murinus
GCGCACGCTTGTAATCCCAGCATTTGGGAGGCTGAGACCGGAGGATCCGGGTTCGCGGCCAGCCTCAGCTACCTAGTGAGGCACTCTGCAACTTAGTGAGACCCGGTTTCAAAATAAAGAATAAAAAATAGGGCTGGGGGTTTGGCTCGGAGGTAGAATGCCCCTGAGTTCAATCCCTAGTACTGCAAAAAAAAAAAAATTAAATAAATAAATAAATAAAAAATAGTATTTTGGACCTGAGGTGGTGGCACACGCCTATAATCCTAGTACTTGGGAGGCTGAGACAGAAGGATCACAGGTTCAAGACCAGCCTCAGAACATAGGGAGACTCAGCAACCTAATGAGACTGTTTCAGAACAAAAAATAAAAAGGAAGCTGGGCGCACACTTATAATCCCAGCATTCGGGAGGCTGAGTCCGGAGGATCCGGGTTCGAGGCCAGCTTCAGCTACCTAGTGAGGCACTCCGCAACTTAGTGAGACTCAGCTTCAAAATAAAGAATAAAAAATAGGGCTAGGCGTATAGCTCGGAGGTAGAATGCCCCTGAGTTCAATCCCCAGTACCGCAAAAAAATAAAACAAACAAACAAACAAACAAACAAATAAATAAATAAATGGGGCTGGGGGTGTACCTCAGAGGTTGAATGTCTCTGGGTTCAATCCTCAGTGATACATACAATTTAATCTGAAGTTTTTTTTTTGTTGTTGTTGTGGTACTGGGGATTGAACTCAGGGGCATTCTACCTCCGAGCTATACCCCCAGCCCTATTTTTTATTCTTTATTTTTTGAAACCGAGTCTCACTAAGTTGCAGAGTGCCTCACTAGGTAGCTGAGGCTGGCCTCGAACCCGGATCCTCCGGTCTCAGCCTCCCAAATGCTGGGATTACAAGCATGCGCCACCACGCCCAGCTTAATCTGAACTTTTAAATAGATTTTGTATGCTGGGCATGGTGGCGCATGTTTGCAATCCCAGTACTTGAGAGGCTGAGACAGGAGGATTGCAGGTTTGAGGCCAACCTCAGCAACTTAGCAAAGCCCTCCACAACTTAGTGAGACTCTGTTTCAAAATAAGAAATAAAATAGAGCCGGGCATGGTGGCGCACGCTTGTAATCCCAGCATTCGGGAGGCTGAGACCAGAGGATCCGGGTTCGCGGCCAGCCTCAGCTACCTAGTGAGGCACTCCAAAACTTAGTGAGACTCGGTTTCAAAAATAAAGAACTAAAAAAAAAAATAGGGCTGGGGGTGTAGCTCAGAGGTATAATGCCCCTGAGTTCAATCCCCAGTACTGCAAAAAAAAAAAAAAAAAAAAAAAAAAAAAAAAAAAAAAAAAAAAAAAAAAAAAAAAAGAAATAAAATAGGACTGGTGGTTATCTCAGAGGTAGAATGTTCCTGGGTTCAATCCACAGTACTACACACACACAACATGCACACACATGAAAATAACACTAATACTAATACTAATAAATAGACTTTGTGTGATTTTGATGATCAGCCCTAAGACTGGTTTAACATTAGGAAATTCAATCAATGTAATTTACAACAGTAATAGATTAAAGGAGAAAAAAATCATATAATCATCTTTATGGATACGGAAAAGGTCAAATAAACATTCAATATCCATCCATGATAAAAAGAATAACTGGCAAGTTAGGAGTGGAAGAAAGCTTTCTTAATCAGATAAAGTGCAAACCTACACCAAACATCATACTTATTGGTGAAAAGTGGAAAGTCTTTTTCTTTGGAATCTAGAAAGATAAAGAATGAAGGATGCTGTTGCTATTATTTCTATGTAACAATATACTGGAGGTCTCAAGTAGGATGATAAAAATAAATAAAACGTATACATCTTGAAAAAGAAGAAACAAAACTCATTATTCACAATTGATTCGACTCCTTGTGTAGACTAGATCCAAGTTTACTGGATTAAAAATCAATTATATATGCCAGCAACAAACGGAAAGTGAAATGAATATTAAAGGCATCATTTACAATAGCATCGAAAATATCCAATATCAGCTGGGCATGGTGGCACATGCTTGTAATCTCAGTACTTGGGAGTCTGAGACAGAAGGATAGTAGGTTCACAGCCAGCCATGAGGCCCTCCACAACTTGCTGAGACCGTTTCAAAATAAAGAATAAAAACAGGGCTGCAGGTGTAACTCAGAGGTAGAATGTCCTTGGGTTCAATCCCCAGTTTTTCTTTCTTTCTTTCTTTTCTTTCTTTCTTTCTCTCTCTCTCTCTCTCTCTCTCTCACACACACACACACACACACACACACACACACACACACACACACACACAATCTAGGAATAAACCTAACAAATTATATTTAAGAACTCTGTGCAGAAGCCAGGCACGGTGGTACATACCTGTAATCCCAATACTTGGGAGGCTGAGACAGGAGGATTGCAGGTTTGCAGGCACCTCAGCAACCACTTGAGGCCTTCTGCAACTTAGTGAGACCTTGTTTCAAAATAAAACATAAATAGGACTGGGGGTGTAGCTCAGAGGTAGAATGCCCCTGAGTTAAAAAAAAAAAAAAAAAAGAACCATATGCATAAAATATAAAAAATATTGGGAAACTGAAAAAAGATATAAACAGAAATATACACATATTCAATGTTTGGAAAACTCAGTATTGTAAAGATATTTTTAAATTTTTTTTCAAATTAATCTGTATATTCAATGCAATCCCAATCAAGAGATCACCAAGTTTTTTTTTTTTTTTTTTTTTTTTTTTTGGTACTGGGGATTAAACTCAGGGGCATTCTACCTCTGAGCTATACCCCCAGCCCTGTTTTTTATTCTTTATTTTGAAACCAAGTCTCACTAAGTTGTAGAATGCCTCACTAGGTAGCTGAGGCTGGCCGCGAACCTGGATCCTCCGGTCTCAGCCTCCCAAATGCTGGGATTACAAGTGTGTGCCACCACGCCCGGCTCTTTTATTCTTATTTTGAAATAGGGTCTCACTAAGTTGCGGAGTGCCTCACTAGGTAGCTGAGGCTGGTGGAACCCGGATCCTCCGGTCTCAGCCTCCCAAATGCTGGTATTACAAGGGTGCTCCACCATGTCCAGCTCTACCAAGTATTTTTATATTAAACATAAAAGATGGAGAATAGCCCCGACTCTCCACTATATAGTAGTATTCCATAAAGTAGAGGTTCTTAGCTTGTGGTTTACCAAGGATTCTTGGAGAGTTCACGAGTCCATGAACTTAGGTGGGGAATAAATTATACCTAACTAAAATTCAGCTCTTCCTTCAATTATGAAGGTAAGCAACACACCACAGAAACATTCAACATGTGGCTTTATCACAACAGAACCAGATATTTTCATTGCAGCTATCTCAAAATACTGTCAGACATTAATAGTGGTTATTATACCTGCACTGGGTACTATTTAGTGTGTTAAGAATCACACATTAGCTCACAAGCTTGTTTCTTTATATTGATGACTGTAATTCTCCTCTTTTGGGGGGGGTTGGTACTGGGGTTTGAGCCCAAGGACAATCTATCTCTGAGCTACACCCACAGTCTTATTTTATTTTGAAACAGTTTTGCTAAGTTGCTGAGGCTGGCTTTGAACCTGTGATCCTCCTGTATTTCCTGTCTTCTTCTTAGTGCTGGTGATTAAACCCAGCACACACACTCTACCACTGACCTACATCCCCAGCCCTGTACTTCAATACCATTAGTTTCTTCTATGATCTTATCTGCTATTAAAAAAATTTAACTGATACACAAAAACATGAAAGTTGTACATATGCATGGAATACCATATAATGTTCAAAACATGTATACATTGAAGCCGGGCGTGGTGGCGCACGCTTGTAATCCCAGCATTCGGGAGGCTGAGACCAGAGGATCCGGGTTCGCGGCCAGCCTCAGCTACCTAGTGAGGCACTCCGCAACTTAGTGAGACTTGGTTTCAAAATAAAGAATAAAAAATAGGACTGGGGGTATAGCTCGGAGGTAGAATGCCTCTGAGTTCAATCCCCAGTACCGCAAAAAAAAAAAAAAAAAAAAAAATGTATATATTGAATAATGTTTAAATCAGGTTAAACATACCTATCTCCTTAAATATTCATCATTTCTTTTTTGGGGAGGGGAGGCACTAGGGGTTCAACCCAGAGGCATTCTACCTTTGAGCTACACACCCAGTCCAATTTTATTTTTTACTTGGAAACAAGGTCTTACTAGGTTGAAGAGAGTCTCACTGCTTGCTGAGGCTGTCCTCGAATCTGCGATCCTCCTGTCTCAGCCTCCCAAGTACAGGCGTGCACCACCACGCCTGGCTCCATCATTTTTTTTTAAATGATAAGTATCATTTCATCTTGAAAACTTTCAAAATTCTTTCTGCTAGCTTTTTAAAATATACAGTACCTGTTACCTATAGTCACCATACTGTGCAATAGTACCCTAGAGCTTCTTGCTCTTGTCTGGCTGCAATTCAGTACCTGTTGACTGACCTTTCCCCAATCCTCCCCACCTACTTACTGTCCACAGCCTTTGGCAACCACTACTCTAACTTCTATGAGATCACTTTATTTATGAACATATTTATTTATTTATTTACTTATTTATTTATGTGGTACTGGGGATTGAACCCAGGGACATTCTACATCTGAGCTATACTATACCCTCAGCCCTTCTTATTTTTTTGTTTTGAAACAAGTCCTCACTAGCTTGCTGAGAGTCTCACTGTATTGCTGAGGCTTTCCTTGAACCCGCAATCCTCCTGTCTCAGCCTCCTAAGTACTGGGATTACAGGTGTGTGCCTCCCCGCCTAGCGTCTTTTTTTAGATCTCACAAATGAGATCATACAGTACTTGTCTTTCTGTGACACTTTCACTTAACAAAATAATCTCCAGTTTCATCTATGTTACAAATGACAGGTTTTCATGGCTGAATAGTATTGTATATCTGTGCTGCAGTTTATCCATTCATCTGTTGATGGACACTTAGGTTGTTTCATGGTATCGGGAATAGTGCTGCAACAAAAATGGGAGTGCAGCTGTCTCTTCAACACAGACTTCATTTACTTTGGATTTGTACCCAGTAATGGGACAGCTGGATTATATAGTTGTTCTATTCTATTCTTTTTTTTTTTTTTTTTGCAGTACTAGGGATTGAACCCAGGGGCATTCTACCTCCGAGCTATATCCCCAGCCCTATTTTTTATTCTTTATTTTGAAACAGGGTTTCACTAAGTTGCAGAGTGCCTCACTAAGTAACTGAGGCTGGCTGAGAACCCAGATCCTCCAGTTTCAGCCTCCTAAGTACTGAGATTACAAGCGTGTGCCACCATGCCTGGCTTCTGGCCGTTGTATTCTTAATTTTTTTTTTTTTTCAGTACTGGGAATTGAACCCAGAGGCATTCTACCTCCTAACTACACCCCCAGCCCTATTTTCTATTCTTTATTTTGAAACGGGGTCTCACTAAGTTGCTGAGAGCCTCACTAAATTGCTGAGGCTGACTTGGAACCTGGGATCCTCCTGTCTCAGTCTCCAAAGTACTGGGATTAAAAGAGTGCGCCACCACGCCCAGCTCTATTCTTAAATTTTTAAGGAACCTCCTTATTGTTTTCCATAATAGCTGCACTAATTTACATTCCCACCAAGAATATCCCTTTTCTCCATATCCTCAGCAGCACTTGTTATCTTTAATCTTCTTCATATCAGCCATTCATACTGAGGAGAGGTGACATCTCATTGTGGTTTTGACTTGCATTTTCCTGATGGTTAGTGATGTTGAGCATTTTTAAATGTAGCTGTTGGCCATCGGTATATCTTCTTTAGACCTTCTCAGAAAGGCCTATTTCAATCTATTGCCTATTTTTTTTTTTTTTATCTTATTTTGGTGGTACTGGGGATTGAACGCAGGGAGTTCTATCTCTGAGCTATACCTCCCAGTCTTTATTTTATTTTGAAAAATAAAATTAAATTGTGGAGGGACAGCCGGGCGTGGTGGCGCACGCTTATAATCCCAACATTTGGGAAGCTGAGACCGGAGGATCTGGGTTCGAGGCCAGCCTCAGCTACCTAGTGAGGCACTCCGCAACTTAGTGATATCCTGTTTCAAAATAAAGAATAAAAAATAGGGCTGGGGGTATGCTCCTCAGTTCAATCCCTAGTACAGAAAAAAAAAATTGTGGAGGAACTTGCTAAATTACTGAGGGTGGCCATGAATCTGCTATCCTTCTGTTTCAGCCTCCCAAGTACTAGGATCACAGGTATATGTCACCCCACCAGGCTAACTGGACTTTTTGTTGGGTTTTTTTTTTTTTTTTTGCTATAATTTTTGGAGTTTTTTATATATTTGCTTTTTTTTTTTTGCAGTACTGGGGATTGAACTCAGGGGCATTCTACCTCCAAACTATACTCCTAGCCCTATTTTTTATTCTCTATTTTGAAACAGGGTCTCACTAAGTTGCCGAGGGCCTCACTAAGTAGCTGAGGCTGGCCGCAAACCTGCAATCTTCCTGTCTTAGCCTCCCAAGTACTGGGATTACAAGCATGTACCACCATGCCCGGCTCTTCCTTTTTATTTATTTATTTTCAGTACTGGGGATTGAACCCAGGGTCTCACACATGCTAGGCACTCTATTGCCGAGCTATATCCTCAGTTCTTTTTAAATTTTTTGAGACAAAGTCTGATTAGGTTGCCCATGCTGTTCTCCAACTTGTGATCCTCTTGTTTGAGCCTTCAGAGTAGCTGAGATTATAGGTATGTGCCACTACACCCAGGTAAGAGATATTCTTTTCAATAAATATCAATCATCAAAAAGCATCAATCATAAAAAATTTAATAGATGATTAAATTTAAGTTCAGAACTTCAACAGAAGACACAAAGAGAAGAGGAAGACAAGCCACAGAAAGATATTTTTAACACACAACAAATAATGGACTCATATGTAGTATATATAAAGAACTCCCACAACTCTCATATAAATGACAGCTCTATACAAAAACTGGAGCAATGATTCAAATAGATAACTTCATTAAAAAAAAAAGAAAGAGAGCCGGGCGTGGTGGCGCACGCTTGTAATCCCAGCATTCGGGAGGCTGACCGGAGGATCCGGGTTCGCGGCCAGCCTCAGCTACCTAGTGAGGCACTCTGCAACTTAGTGAGACCCTGTTTCAAAATAAAGAATAAAAAATAGGGCTGGGGGCGTAGCTCGGAGGTAGAATGCCCCTGAGTTCAATCCCCAGTACCACAAAAAAAAAAAAAAAAAAAAAAGAAAAGAAAGAAAGAAGTCCAAAATCTGGGTGCAAGGGTGCATGCCTATAATCCTAGCTACTTGGGAAGATGATGTAAAAGCATTACAAGTTTGAGAGCCAGGTGTGGTGGCGCACGCTTGTAATCCCAGCTTTTGGGAGGCTGAGACCAGAGAATCCAGGTTCGAGGCCAGCTCAGCTACCTAGTGAGGCACTCCGCAACTTTGTGAGACCCTGTTTCAAAATAAAGAATAAAAAAATAGGGCTGGGGGTATAGCTCGGAGGTAGAATGCCCATGAGTTAAATCCCCAGTACCACAAAAAAAAAAAAAAAGCATTACAAGTTTGAGACCAGCCTAGACAACTTAGTGAGAACCTGTCTTAAAAACAAAACAAAACAAAACAAAAAACTAGAGATGTAGCTTAATAGCAGAACACCACTTGGTTCAATCCCCAGTATTGGGAGCGGGAGGAGGGGGGCGGGGAGGGAGGTAAAGAAAGAAAACTAAATCCAAATGGTCAGTAAGCTGGGCATGGTGGCACACACTTGTAATCCTAGAACTTGGGAGGCTGAGACAGAAGGATCGCAGGTTCCAAGTCAGCCTTAGCAATTTAGTGAGGCTCTTAGCAACTTAGTGAGACCCTGTTTCAAAATAAAGAATAAAAAATAGGGCTGGGGGTGTAGCTCAGAGGCAGAATGCCCCTGGGTTCAATCCCCAGTACTGCAAGGAAAAAAAAAAAGCCAGTAAACATTTGCAAAGATGCTTAACCTTACTAGTAATCAAGGAAATACAAATTAAAGAAGAGGGCTAGGGATGTAGCTCAGAGGAAAAATGCTTGCCTAGCATGTACAAGACCCTGGGTTTGATTGCCAGCGCCACCAAAACAAACAAACCACAAATATATACCACAACATATCCACTAGATTGGCACAATTTAAAAGGCTGGCAATACCAAGTATTGGAAATCATGTGAACTGATGATGACTTTCTACAAGACTAGTGGGAGTACAAGTTGGTACAATGACTTTGAAAAACAGTTTGGAGCTGGGTGTGGTGGCACATGTCTATAATACCAGTACTTGGGAGGCTGAGACAGGAGGATCACAAATTCAAGGCCAGTCTCAGCAATTTAGCCAGACCTTGCCTCAAAATAAAAAAAGACTGGGGGGTGTAGCTCAGCATAGAATGCCCCTAGTTCAATTCTCAGTACTACCAAAAAATAAAAATAAATAAATAAAAAGTTTGGTATAAAATCAAAGTATGCATGCCCTGTTATCTAGCACTTCCCCTCTTTAAGCATATACTTGAAAAAACGTGTACCACGTGCCCCAGGATATATACAAAGAATACTCACAGCAATGTTATTCACAGTGGGCAAAATTGGTGACAACTTAAATTTTTAACAACAGCCAGACATGGTGGTGGATGCCTATAATCCCAATGACTCAGGAGGCTGAGGCAGAAGGATCACAAGTTCAAGGCCTGCTTAGTGAAACCCTGTCTCAAAATTTGAAAATAATAAAAATGGCTCAGGATCTAGCTCAGTATTATGCCCTTGAGCTCAATGGAATACTATTCAGCAATGTAAAAAGAACTGCAATAAACCACGTGTGATGGTGCACACTTGTAATCCCAGTACCTGGGAAGCTGAGACAGGAGGATCACAGGTTCAAGGACAGCCTCAGCATGTGGCTAGTGAGACCCCATTTCAGAGGTAGAATGCCTCTCAGTCCAATCCCAGTAAACACATACACATACACACACACACACACACCTGCAATAACATGAATGAATTTTACCAAATAAAGTACTATAAAGAAGCAAATAATACACACAGCATGATTCCATTTAAATGAAGTTCTAAAACATCCAAAAATATAATATACTGTTTAGATATTCCTAGCCGGGTATGGTGGCGCACGCTTGTAATCCCAGTACTTGGGAGGCTGAGAAAGGAGGATCCGGGTTCGTGGCCAACCTCAGCTGCTTAGTGAGGCTCTCTGCAACTTAGTGAGACCCTGTTTCAAAAGTAAATAATAAAAAATAGGACTGGGGATGTAGCTTGGAGGAAGAATGTCCCTGGGTTCAATTCTCAGTGCCAGCAAAAAAGAAGAAAATTATTACCAAAAACATTAGGATGGTGGTTCCCTTTAGAGGAGGGGGAGAGAGATGTGGCTGGATAAATTCTTGACCCAGGTATCATTTTGTAATTATTTGTTATCTAGTACCTTTGTGTTTTATGCTCTTTTCTGTATACTTGGTATATTTCACAATTTAAAAGTTTAAAATGTAGCCAGATGCTATGGCTCAGGCCTATAATCCCAGTACTTGGAAGCAGGAAGAATCGCAAGTTTGAAGCCAGCTTGGACAATTTAGTAAAACCATGTCTCAAAAAGGAGCATGGTGGTACATACCTGTAATCCCAGCACTTGGGAAGCTGAGACAGGAGGATCACAGATTGGAGGACAGCCTGAGCAATGTAACAAGACTCGCATCAACCTAGTAAGACTCTATTTCAAAACAAATAATAAAAAGGGCTGGTGGTGTAGCTTGGAGGTAGAATGCCCCTGGGTTCAATCTTAATACACACACACACACACACACACACACACACACACACACACACACACAGTTAAAAATGTGAAGCAAAAATGAAAATGAAAACTTAGGCCCTATGGGTGCTTTTCTACATTTTAATACTTTATTAGCCAGGTTTGGAATAGCTCTAAGGAAATCCTTCCTGATCTGCTCCTGCAAATTACCCACCATCACCAACATCCCTCCTCTCACCTCTCAACTGGAGGTCTGGGAGGCAAATGAGAAATCTCCCTCGGCCTTTCTGCCTCTTTCCTGCTGGCTGTGCCCTGCTGGGTGACAGGGTCACACACCCCTGTACACACAGAACACAGCAGCAGTCAGGATGCTACGTGCTGGCTCTCAGGGACCTACTCCCTCGCCAGCTGCAGGCCTCTCTTTCTTGCTTTCTTGCCCCATTTACTAAACCAGATTTGGCCTAAGGTGGACCGCGGCTGGGACATTATGTTTGTCTGGTCAGCTGGGAATGCCTGGGAGGAGACGTTTCCAGATCAAATGAGGAGAGATGCAGAAGGACCGGAGAAGCCCAAGTCCAGCGAGATGAAAGGCCTAGGGGAGACCCGAGTTCTCTACAGCCCTAGAAACTGGACCAACCTGAGCTATAAACTTCCCTACCCATGGCTTCCTTCCAAAGCCTCAGCAATCTGGCCACCTCTCTACAGCAACTCCTATTTCCAGGTCTGCTGAGAATCTCACCTCGACATCCAGTGAGCACCCATAATCCACACAGCCCAAACTGCACACACGCTTTCTTCCTGAACCTACCCCTCCACTACCATTCTCTATCCCAGTGCAAAGGAATGGCACCACCTTCCCTCCAAGCCTGAAACCGGGGTCCTCCTGCTCATTCACGCCCCATATCCAACTCATCAGTAAGTCCTGTTGGCTCTACCTCTGACGCTCTGGCATCTGTCCATCCCTCCACTGTTGCCCCAGTCCTGACCATCACCACCATCTCCCACCTGGACCACTTCAACTCTGCCCTGATCAGGGCCCAGGCTCTCCCTACACTGGCGGCTTCTTTATAGAGCACCTGGAGAGATCTTTCTAAAATGCAGATGATTACATCTCTCCCTTGCTTAAAGCCCTCAAATGGCTCCTTATCATCCTCTGAGAACATCCAAACTTAATATGGGGTGTGAACCCTTTCACTACTTAATTCTCTAGGTTTGTTCCCTCCCCCCCCCCCCCCCCCCCCCTCTCTGGATTGAACCGAGAAGCATTCTATCCCCAAGCTACACCTCCTCCAGCCATTTTTATTTTGAAACAGGGTCTCCCTAACCTGCTTAGGGTCTCACTAAATTATCCTCAAACCTGTGATCTTCTTCTTCTTTTTTTTTTTTTTGTGGTACTGGGGATTGAACTCAAGGGCATTCTACCTCTAGCTATATCCCCAGCCCTATTTTTTATTCTTTATTTTGAAACAAGGTTAAGTTTCGGAGGGCCTCACTAGGTAGCTGAGGCTAGCTGCAAACCTGGATTCTCTGGTCTCAGCCTCCCAAATGCTGGGATTACAAGTGGGCGCCACCATGCCCAGCTACCTGTGATCTTCTTGTCTCAGCCTCCCAAGTATTGAGATTACAGGTATATACCACTACATCTTAGGCCTTTTCTCTTACAATTCTTTGTGACTGTGTGTTACTGAGCACTGAACCCAGTGGCATTCTACCTCCAAGCTACACATCCAAACCATTTTATTTGTTATTTGGAAACAGGATCTCACTAGGTTGATGAGAGTCTCACTACTTGCTGAGGCTGGCCTCAAACCTGTGATCCTCCCATCTCAGCCTCCCAAGTACAGGGATTATAGGCATGCGCCACCACACCTGGCTATCACTTACAATTCTATATTTCACACATTTTGATCCAGTTCTACTGCGGTTATTTTCTTTCTTTCTTTTTTTTTAAATTTTTATTTTTATTTTTTGCGGTACTGGAGATGGAACTCAGGGGCATTCTACCTCCAAGCTATGCCCCCAGCCCTATTTTTTATTCTTTATTTTGAAACCGAGTCTCACTAAGTTTCGGAGTGCCTCACTAGGTAGCTGAGGCTGGCCTCGAACCTGGATCCTCTGGTCTCAGCCTCCCGAATGCTGGGATTACAAGCGTGCGCCACCACGCCCGGCTTTCTTTCTTTCTTTTTTGAAACAGGGTCTCACTAAGTTGCGGAGTGCCTCACTAGGTAGCTGAGGCTGGCCGCGAACCCAGATCCTCCAATCTCAGCCTCCCAAATGCTGGGATTACAAGTGTGCGCCACCACGCCTGGCTCATTTTTTATTTCTTTATAAATACTAAGCTCCCCCTTACCTCTAGATCTTTTACCTGCTATATCCTCTGCCTGACCCTATCCCAACCTTCCTTTAATTATTCCTGCTTATTTTTTTTATTTTTATTTTTTGGTACTGGGGGTTGATCCCAGGGCTGCTCTACCACTGAACTATATCGCCAGCTTCTTTTATATTTTATTTTTAGACAGGGCCTCACTAAGTTACCCATGCTGGCCTCAAACTTGGAATGCTCCTGCCTCAGCCTCCTGAGTAGCTGGGCTTATAGGCATGTGCCACTGTGCCTGGCCCCTGCTTATTTCTTAAGTCATAGATTAAATGTCAGTTCCTCTGGGGATATCTCTTGCTCCCCACAGTCCCTTGTATTCTTTCACTACCTAAAGTCACAGTAGTTTTCATGGGTATTGCTAAGGCCTGTTTAATTGTCTGTTCTCCTCTTGATGACAGAGGTATCAGGTGCGTGTTCATTTGTTTATGTCTCACAACCTGCCCCAGGATGTGACATAAATCAAGCCTCAATATGTAACTGAATGAACAAGTGTGTGACTGGACACTCTGAGACTCGGGGGAAAAATGAAAACCAAGCTTTTATCCTCAAAAGTTTATAGATGAAAGCCGGGCATGGTGGTGCACGCTTGTAATCCCAGCATTTGGGAGGCTGAGACTGGAGGATCTGGGTTCACAGCCAGCCTCAGCTACTTAGTGAGGCCCTCTGCAACTTAGTGAGACCCTGTTTCAAAATAAAGAATAAAAAATGGGGCTGGGGGTGTAGCTCAGAGGTAGAATGCCCTTGGGTTCAATCCCCGGTACCGCCAAACAAACAAACAAAAAAAGTTTATAGATGAAAATAACCTAGATCAGCTGGGTGTGGTGGCACACTCCTGTAATCCCAGTACTTGGGAGGCTGAGATAGGAGGATCTCAGGTACGCAGCCAGCCTCAGCAACCTTGTGAGGCCCTGTTTCAAAAATAAAAAATCGAATAGGGCTCAGGGTATAATTTAGAGGTAGAAGGCCCCTGGGTTCAATCCCCAGTACCACACACACACACACACACACACACACACACACACACAAATAACCTAGATCACCTTCATCCTTCACTCACAAAAACACATGTAAGAGCGAGGTGACATTGACCTTTTTTTCTTTTTTGGTACTGAGGATTGAACTCGGGCATTCTACCTCCGAGCTACACCCCCAGCCCTAATTTTTATTCTTTATTTTGAAACAGGGTCTCACTAAGTTTTGGAGGGCCTCAGTAAGTAGCTGAGGTTGGCCGTGAACCTGTGATCCTCCTGTCTCAGCCTCCCAAGTACTGAGATTACAAGCATGTGCCACCACACCTGGCTTTCTCTTTGTGTGTGTGTGTGTGGGGGGGATTGGGGATTAAACTCAGGGGCATCCAAACTAAACCTCTAGCCCTTTTTATTTTTAATTTTGAAACAGGGTTTCATCAAGTTGCTGAGAGTCTTACTAAGTTGCTAAAGCTGACCTTGAACCTGCAATCCTCCTGTCTCAGCACCCCCAACTACTGGAATTACAGGCATGTATCAAGTCCAGCTGACACTGACCATTTCTAACACCAAATCGAGACCACTACCTTAGGACAGGTAGCAGGGGCTACCTGCTAAAGACTCTGCTGTGATTCTGACAAATGTCTTGGGTTCACACTGCCAACCACTTACCCAGTCCACTGACCCACGCTTGCTTCGGGCCCTACTTCATAGATCAAGGAGCACCACGACCAAAGCAGAAGGGGTGCAGTCAAACCCACATGGAATAGGACTGAGCTGAGGGAAGGTGGCAGGCAGCAGAGAAGAGCTCAGAGTGATCGAGTGTCCCTAGGCTCAGTGCTCACGCCTCTGCGGGACCCTGCCCCAACTAGTGAGGTTCTAACTCATGCACTCTCCTGCCAAAACCACTTGTGCCAGCTCAGCAGCTGCTTGCCTGGAAAGAGGTCCAGCCCCTCCCTCCTGAATCTGATGGTAACTATAGAGAGGCAGCTTCACACATGCATTTAACTCAGGAGATTTCAGGGGCTGGGATGTAGCTCAGAGTGGCAAAGCATTTGGATTGCAAGTGTGGTGCTCTGGGTTTGATCCCCAGCTCCAAAAAGACAAAAAAAGATTAAAAAAAAAAATTAAGCTAAGAATTTAGGAGATTTCAACCGTGGGCTCCTGCAAAATAGAGAAAAAGAATTTCCTTTCATGAGTGTCAGCAGCTCAGGATGGGGTAATATTCTAGGGCCAAGACATTTGAATTTTCTATACCGCTGGCACCTCTTACTTAAGGTGGTACGCAAAGAAAGCTTTCTTTTGTGTTCCTTTTACTATTTTCAATCCTTTACATGTATATAACCTTAAACGCTACAATTATATTTACTATTTATTCCCATCCTTATATTCTGTACATTATGATGTGTTACATATTTGTGTAAACATATATCTATCATAAAGAGTGTGTACACACAATTGTATATACCTTATGCTATAGTAATTTACAGGTTTTTCAAAATGACTGCTGGTTACACAGAACTTCTGCTTTACGTGTTGACTTTAAAACTTGACCCCTATATAGGATGCGGCTCCACGTGGGTACTATCCTCCAAGCTCCTCTTCCAACATCTGTACCAAGCCAGGAACCTTATAGCCTTGTCCAACTTTCAGCAAAAGCTGAGATCTTTAGTGAACAAGCAGTCAATGTTGGGCAGCAACACTACCCCCGAAAGATGCTCATCAACGCAGGGGGCTGAGCTAAAATATGGGGGACACCTTAGACATGTCAAGAGAAGGAGGCTCTGTTCCTGGATCCTGATTTTTTTTTTTTTTAATTTTCAATTAAGGACAGTTTTTAAATCACACTGGCTGGAAGCAAGGGAGGGCAAGGCCAGTTTCCTTCCCCAGCACCCTCCAGGTCTCCAGTCCCGGAAAGTGACAGGTAGGAGGTAATCCTCTGTAGAATGCTAAGAAAGGACTTGTTCCATCTCCCTTCACAGGGTTCAGGCTCTCATGATCCTCCCCCCAGAAGAGAGCTCTGGGACTTGGAACCTCAGTGGAAGTATCCACAGGTTCTCAACATCCCAGACTTAAGTGTTCTTCCACAGACGCCATCAGCCTGAGGAGCCGCAGGTTCAAAAGAACACCCAAGTGATGGAATTGTCTCTTCCTTCTTAACCCGGAGTGGGGATCAGAACTCCTATTTTTCCGATGCGGAAACTAGGGAATGTCCTGTGAAAACAGGACCAAAAAATAACCACAGTTCTCTAGGCTTCCTACCTCTTAAATCAAGATTTCCAGACAGTTCTGGTTACCTTTCAATCACTCATTACCAGGGGGTTTCTTTTTCTTCACACATTTCACCCCATCCTCTCCCTCCAAAAGCCCAAGCCCTTTCTACCTCTATCCTTCCCTTCCGACTTCCCCAAGGTCTAAACACCGCCTCGAATCCCCGAGGACCCTGCTTCCGGGGTGGATGGAGCACCTCCTCTCCCCTACTACCAAAAAAAAAAAAAAAAAAAAGCGCGTCCCTTGGCTCAGACCCCTCCTCACGTGCCCCTCTCCCCACTCCTATTCTCTGCTTACCCACCCTGCCCAGCCCTTTGTGACCAGCCTCCTCAATTTCCTTGACCTCCCCTCCCCATCACCGAGGGTCCCCTCCTGCACGTGACCTGCCCCCAAAGTTGCAG
>PVLC010036463.1:0-15788 GCA_004027655.1 Graphiurus murinus
CTGGGGATTGAACTCAGGGGCATTCTACCTCCGAGCTATATCCCCAGCCCTATTTTTTATTCTTTTTATTTTTGAAACAGGGTCTCACTAAGTTGCGGAGTGCCTAGGTAGCTGAGGCTGGCCGAGAACCCAGATCCTCTGGTCTCAGCCTCCCAAATGCTGGGATTACAAGCGTGCGCCACCACACCTGTCTAGCTTCTAACTTTTGATAATCTCAACCTCTTTCCTTTATTCCCCCAACTCTAACATGATAGTTCATCTTGGAATTTGGAATCTACCTATCTCTCACTAATATTTCCTTTTTTTTTTTTTTTTTTTTTGGGTGCTCCAATGTCTTGCCCAGTATAAAACCAACTCTTATTGCTGCTATGCAAATCCACAAATCCTTTCTGTTTCCTTCTGCTTGCTTACACCTCCAGTGACTCATAACCATTCCCATGGTCCCCTGCTTGCCAACAGCAAAGGGGCCTGATAGTGGCTTTGTGATGACACATCTTTGTCAATGCTGTACTTCCTCCATATTTCTGAGAGTAAACTCTCTGATGCAGAGAGTAAAGATTGTTCCAATGGGCAGGAAAAGAAGGTGGGGGGTGGGGGGAAGAGATATCATTGAATCTATTAACAAACAAATAACAATTAGGTAGAATTTTAACAAACCATCATAATTCGATATGATACAAATTTATGGAACATCTAGGTTAAAAAGTATCGCTTGGGTAATAATGTGTGCATAAGAAAAACTTAAAACCTGGTCTTGGTGTGAACTCAGAAAACAAGCCTGAAAAGAGACGTGGAATCAACAGCTAATCAAGATACACAAAAAGTGACAAATTTTATGTTTGGATAAGATTAGACCTATATAGATACCAAGAATATGCTAACTTTTGTAGGAAAGGGGAAGTTGCTGGAATTAAAAATTGAGCAACATGTGACTTTTGATCTTTGCTTTTACAATTTTATTATTAAAATTTTTTCATGCTATCATCTTGTAACAATGACTACTATTCCAATATCCCTTACCTCCTTCTATCTCACTAATTACTTACCCCTAACCTCCAATTTTTAGCTACGCACGTGGTCACAAAGAATAAAGATTCATTTCCAACCTCTCGAAGGGACTGCACTTTGGCCAACAGGATGTGGCTGAAAGTGATGCGTACAGATAAAGAAGCAAACTCCTCTATTTCCTTCCTTCCCACTGTTGGAATGTGAATAAGGTTGTGAAATCTCAGACCATGAAGGTGAACACAACTGTTGTAATGACAGATTAACAAGAGAAGGGACATGGATCTTCAGTGACATCATGTAGTTCTATGAAGAGTTGCCATTATGTAAGAGAAAAAAAAAATGTAGCTTTCTGGATTCCTGTTATAGTAACCAAGCCTGCATTCTAACTAATATAAACTTCAAATATCTTTACCATCCTTTAGCATTCATATAGAGTCGATAGAGCTAACTTATAATCACATCTATGTGGTCTGCCCTTTACATATTTCCACAGGGAAAGTCAAGATGGTGTTGTAGAAATGGTTCCCAGCAGGTAGCATTTGAAGACTTTCTGAGCCATTGAACAGGGAGTAAAGCATTCAAGACAGATGATGTTAATTTTGTACAACTCAAGTTTCTCAGAGCAAGGAAAAAATATCCATGATTACTGCAGGGAGTTTCCAAAAGAAAGGTGGTGATTTCAGAGTAAACTTTATTAGACTAATATTTTAAAATAATTCATTCAATCATGCCTAGACAGAAAAAAATTATTCATGCAATATACGTGACATAGCTTTGGTTTTCATGCTTACAACATGCTTATAAAAGCATTTATTTGGTTTGGAGGACCTTTTTTGCTATTCCCGTGGTGTAAAATGAGCTTCCAGAAACTGAAACATAATTTACACACTGTATACATCTATCTATTTTTAAATAAACAGGAATCTAATATTGGTTATATTTTTGTTGTTGTTATTTTTGTTTTTTGTTTTTACGGTACTAGGAATTGAACCCAGGGGCATTCTACCTACAAGCTCCACCCTCAGTCCTATTTCTTATTCTTTATTTTGAAACAGGGTCTCACTAAGTTGTGGAGGGCCTCACTAAGTAGCTGAGGCAGGCCACAAATCCGGGATCCTCCTGTTTCAGCTTTCCAAGTACTGGGATTACAATTGTGTGCCACTACACCAACTAATATTGGTTATACTTAAAACCATTTAACTTCCAACCAAAGACCAGAAGCCACTTCTGTTGGGGTTCCTGTGTAAAAGAAATCCTTAAATATAAACAGCAGATTCATCAGGCTGGTACGGTAATGCGACAAGATAAAGGTGACTGACAAGCAGGGATTGTTCTAAGAAACTCATTTTAACTGATCAGTAGGATTTTTCTGTAATTGTGAAATATGTTCTGTATATAGGAATTTACCACAAAACTGAAATTATTTTTGATGGATAATAGCACTAGATCAGTAACTTATTTCCAAATGGAAAGTAATACAAGAAGCATAACTGCTGATACCAGTGTAAAATTATTAAATAAGTTTCTGAAATTTGAGGGTTAAGGATTTGCAGGCGTCCAGCTCAGTAGTAAATAAAACACTTGTCTAGCATTCAGGAGACCCTGGGTTCCATCCCCAACACCACCACTCCCTCAAAAAGAATAAAAAATAAAAAACGAACTGCAGATCTCACCTGGGGAGCCATGACCAGGGAGACAATGAGTATTTGTTAACTGAACAAAAGCCATCAGAACACTTGGACCTCTGTCCTCCAGAAAACAACAGGGGACCAAGGGAACAGTATAAAATAGGGCCTGCCCACCCTCCAGGAGTTTAAGGACCAACCAGGGAGGCAGCCACATGCCAGAATATTACAATCAGTTATAATCATGGACCACAATGAGGAACCTTTCTGAGATGAGATATATCCGCGTAGACTACAGTGATTAGGGAAAGCTTCAGAGAAGAGGTAGAACCTGAACTGATGTTGAAGGATGGTAAGATTTTGACAGCTTATAATGACATGCATACTTGAACATGTGACAAAGTTCTAAAAGCAGAATTCAGCAAGCCAAGGTAATTGGACTCCTTCCCTGGAGTCAGTGCAGCTGTCCACAGAGCACTGGGCAGTATTATCACCCAGGTAACTCATGACTGACTCAAAGTATTAGCAAAGTGCTCACCCAGGACACTAAAGTTCCTTAGTGAAAACTAGATGATCTTTAAGTGGATTAATGGAGTCAGCTTGTGGAAGATGAGCTAATGTGCTAGTCTCTCTTTTGCAGGACTCTATATATCTAACATACCAAGATACACTCTGAATCTCTGATGCAGTGATATAATATGCAACATTTCTCAACTTTGTTGGCTCAAGAATCCTCTTTTGAAACAATATGTGCCAATACATGTTGGTTCAAAAAGCAGTTCAGGAAGTGCTATTTGATAGCACTGAAACCTGTCTGAAAGAGTGAGCCTGTGTGTGAACTTCCCTAAACCACACATTTTCTCATCTATAAAGTGTCAGAATATAAAACTGAGAATATAAACCAGGCATGGTGGCACATACCTGTAATCCTAGAACCTGGGAGGATGAGACAGGAGAATCCGGGGTTTGAAGCCAGCCTTAGCAACTCAGCGTGAGACTTTCAGCAACCTAGCAACACCCTGTTTCCAAATTTAAAAAATGAAATAGAGCCAGGGAGTGTAGCTTTAGGTAGAATGGCCCTGGGTTCAGCTCCAGCACCAAAAAAAAAAAAAAAAAAAAAAAGAATGTAAACCTGCTTCAATGAATTTTAAGACTACAATTTGGCTCCCCATGAGTGGCTGGGGTGACTGTACTGACCTGTTGTATGTAAATATAAGTATAAATGTATACATAAAGTATGTGAATACATGTATTTAAAATAAGATTCAAAGACAGAGAAAAGAAGAGCCTATCACTGTCCAGTAACCCAATTACACAACAAGCAAAAGAAAGGGCATTGTCTCTGTTTTTAAAGATCCGTAACATTTAGAAAACACTAAAGTGGCTGAGGTGATTCAATAGAAAGGAAAGAAAAATGACTCTTCACATCACAGAGATAACAGGAACAAGATGAATAAATACGAAAACAAGTATTTACTCAACCTCATAATTGATCCCAGCTGCGGCAGTGACTTAAGATTTCTTAACATGAATTCCCTAGTCAGAAGTTTAAAAGCTTTAGGGTATTAAGGAACCACAACTGGAAATGAGGCTGTGGACCATCATGAGGTGAAGAGTAAGGGAGAGATAGTGAAATCAGTAACTTCCATAAAATAGTTGCTCTTCCAGATTTCTTGTCACTCAGATGGCTTCTGTTTCTCTTCGTTTAATTGTTGGTTTAGCCAGGAAGCACTCAAAGTTTTAACAAGTCTTATAAAACTCAAAATTATGCCTAAGCTTTTTGTAAAGAGGCAGGTGAAAAACAATTTTGCAAATGTGGTGTACATGACAATTTAGGAAACTCAACTCCTAGCACACAAGCATTTCTTTTTTTATTATTATTAATGTCCTCTTTCCTTAAACTCTCTTCATGTTAAAATGATCAGCTATTAAAGGTTAATTTACAGCCTGGCGTGGTGGCTTGTAATCCCAGCATTCGGGAGGCTGAGACTGGAGGATCCGGGTTCCCGGCCAGCCTCAGCTACCTAGTGAGGCACTCCGCAACTTAGTGAGACTCGGTTTCAAAATAAAGAATAAAAAATAGGGCTTGGGGGTATAGCTCAGAGGTAGAACGTCCCTGAGTTCAATCCCCAGTACCGCAAAAAAAAAAAAAAAAAAAGGTTAATTTACAAAAGAGTATCCTGAAAGCAATTAAAATATTTCCACCAAGAAATACAAATGAGAATTGTGAGCTCATATATGGTTATCAATTTGTACCTAACAAAGATGTATGCTTACAATGTATGAATAAAAAATAAAAAATAAATAAAATAAAACAAAAAAATATTTCTACCAAGAAATAAAAAAAGCAACCCACAAAGTAGTATATATGCTGTGCTCTGTTTTTACATATATTTAAGTCTGATCAAGTAATACACCAAATAATTTATAATAATCACTGGGTAGGATGAACTATAGGAGATTTTTAGTTTCTTGCCTGCTTTTACTTTTTTATACTTCTACAATAATTATAATTTACATTCTGAGAAAAAAGTTATTTTTAAAGTAAATAAATTACAGTATTTTCCTCCTTTCTTATTTTAGAGCACTGGTTCATTAAAAGATATAGCTTTTAAGGCAAGTCTTAAAGTCTAGTAGAAAAGACAATACTTATTTTCTTTTCGCTTATAATTCAAAAGAATGCATCCACGGTAAATTTACATAAGTATTTTCTCTCTTTCAAGCACTCTGAAAACTATGTACTAGTTTATTATGCTTATTTAAGAAAGAAGACAGAGAAAACAGCATGTATAAAACTGCAAGTTAAGTCCTATCCTAGAAGCCCGGGAAGCTTACCTAATGGAAGCACAAGACCAGAAGAAAAGGAAACTGCAGCGGGTAAGTCACTAGGCCAAGCTCAGGAAGCTAGTAACAGTGACCGCACCAGGATTTTAACTCACGGTAGAGCCCATGTGTGCTTTAATGATTTGATGTTAGCTTCTATTTTTTAATCTACCAGCTTGTCTTTGGAGATCTACATATTACACTGTTAGGAAAAATTAAACATAATTTCTCCAGAATATTCAGTATTTATGAGGATTAATATTCACGGTTATTGACTGATTGTGTGTGGCGGGGGGGGGGGGTGGACTGGGGATTGAATCTAGAGTCACTTTACCTCTGAGCTAGACCTCAGCCCTATTTTATTTGTTTTGAAACAGTCTTGCTAAATTTTTGCATGCTGCTCTTGAATCTGTGATCCTCCTGCTCAGCCCCTCAACCCGGGCCACTGAACCCAGCTTTGACCTGATTATTTTTTAAAAAGAAAAAAACATGTACATAGCTTTGATTCCCTCATCCTTTCTACTCCCCAACTCGAAGACAAAGGATTGGCCTGCACCACAACTTCAGCCCCTCCTTCTTTTGGACTATACACACTTCCTCATATCTTCCCCACCCCAAGTGATAGTATTACTACAATCAAGTTAAATGTAACTTCCCTAAAAATTTTCTGAATTAATTATGGACATGTTTGGGTTTTCCAAAATCCCAGTGAGGCAATGACAAGAAAATCCCTAGAATATCACATTATCCCCAAACCATGAGCTCGCTGAATCTCTTGAATCTAAATAGATTTTGTATCACTTAATAGACAAGCCCAGAGTTCCCTTAAGAGAAAGCCACATGGTTCACATGCCAGCAAAACCAAGAGATGGGTAGGCTCTAAGACTTGTAATAGAAAAATAAAAAAATTCCCAGCAGAACAGATTTAACTTCTACTACTTCCTGGTAACTAGTTTACAATATGAAATTCTAAAATTTGTATTCCTGAGATGTAGGTCCTTTTTATTGAACGCCAATACATTTTAATTCACTGTACTGCCTGAGACAGGAAGTATTTAAAGAGTATTATGAGCTAGGCGTGGTGGCCCACGCTTGTAATCTCAGTACTTGGGAGGCTGCGACAGGAGGATCACAGGTTTCACGGCCAGCCTCAGCTACTTAGTGAGGCCCTCTGCAAATTAGTGAGACCCTGTTTCAAAATAGAGAATAAAAAACAGGGCTGGAGGCGTAGCTTAGAGGTAGAATGCCCCTGGGTTCAACTCAACCCCCACTACCGCAAAAAAAAGAAAAATAGTATTATAAAATTGTATAAATACAGCACGATGCTTTTATAAGATCTGAGATTTCTCTCAATGAAGTAACTAATTAAAATCCTAAATTACACTAGCTTGCATTCTCCAAAATGATTTTTTCTACTTTCTTCTTACTTGAGACATTAAGCTTCACTGCTACTAGTCCTTTGAAGATGCCAGGTGCTACTTGGTACACCATTCACTCTTTACACATATCTAAAGGGTGCTGTGCATGCTGCTGCAGGCCTTCACAGAGCAGTGAAGGGCATTCAGCCAACCTAACTCTCCTCTGGCCAAGGCAACTGTGACTTCTGTGATAACAACCGCATTGAAGCGCAGAAAATTTCTCCTGTGTTTTGCTTCACAACAAACTAGTGAAGCATAGAGGGGTTTTTTTTGTTTGTTTGTTTTACTTTTTACCTTTTTGGGTGTCAGTCATCTATTACCAATATGTTTTTAAATGTACACATGATATCCTAAATAAAAACAACTGTGAATACCAGTACTGGTCCATGGATTTTGGAAATAAAATAAGTGAAGCAGATGTATATCTACATAGGAAGCAACAGGAATAAATAAGGAACCTGACTTAATAGGGCACTGTATATTTTCTGATCTTTTTTACCACTTAAAAATGGTTATTATAGCCGGGTGTGGTGGCGCACGCTTCCACAACTTAGACCCCGTTTCAAAATAAAGAATAAAAAATAGGGCTGGGGATGTAGCCCGGAGGTAGAATGCCCCCTGAGTTCAATCCCCAGTACGGCAAAGAAAAAAAAAAAAAGGTTATCATGTAAAACTGTGACAAGTATCTTAAGTATCTTATAGTTGGCTAACAAGAGATAGTGAGTAGGGTAGAGAGAAATATATTAAAACCTGTGATCAATTTTCAGAATACCATTACTTCAAAATACCAACAGCACTATTCTAAATCATTTTTTGTAACATTATTAGAAAGATGTTTTACTTCGCTGGGCATGGTGGCGAACGCTTGTAATCCCAGCATTTGGGAGACTGAGACCGGACAATCTGGGTTCAAGACCAGCCTCAGCTACCTAGTGAGACCCTCCGCAACTTAGTGAGATCCTGTTTAAAAAATAAAGAATAAAAAAAAAAAATAGGACTGGGGGTATAGCTCGGAGGTAGAATGCCCCTGAGTTCAACCCCCAGTACCACAAAAAAAAAAAAAAGATGTTCTACTTAGTAATTTAACTTTGGTTTGATTTCCATCACTACATGTATGAGGCATTTTAAATTAAGCCCAGGGAAATCTGTAGTCCTTTGACAAAAAGAGTCTTATACAAGCAAACCATATCCCCAATCTTCCCCCCCACTCCGAGTCCTTCGCTGGAGTTTTTAGCTTTCATCATTCATCCCTCTCAAGATTTGTGGTATTTTGCAAGATGAAACAGCCTCATAAAACAATTTATTTATTTTTGAAAAGAAGGCATGTGAAAGGAGTCATGGGGGGGGAGCGGGGTTACAGAGATCACGCAGAGTAAAAACATTTTAAAAGGTTTATTACCTCTAATTTTAGGAATGAAATTTCAATTTCT
The DNA here is from genome assembly GCA_004027655.1 of Graphiurus murinus. Lineage (NCBI taxonomy): Eukaryota > Metazoa > Chordata > Mammalia > Rodentia > Gliridae > Graphiurus > Graphiurus murinus. Next base: position 8,305 of record PVLC010036463.1, read on the forward strand.
CATTAGCACAGGCTCATCACAAGAGTTACAGGGTTCGGTTATCTTTAATTAAAGAGAATCAGGTTTTAAAAAAAAGAATCAGGTATATTTAGAAAATTCAACTTCTCTCTGTGCATGAGAATTTTAAGTAACCTGCTAGGCTCCTCACTCAGAGAGACAACATGCTGTGCGCCCAAATGTCAGACTTGAATTTTCTGTCTCCCTGTGGTCAATAATATATATCACTGATGTTTCTGACCTTGAACACTAATTCTCACATTTATCACCCACAAATACCCAAAGAAAGTGACCAATCACTCAACAAATTCCAGGCCTCATAATCAGAGAAAAGAATCTTCTATTCCAAGGGAAGAAAATGAAACAAAAAACCAGTTAAATCTACTGGAGTTATTTCCATGAAGAACTGTTGGAATAGTAGAAAAGATAATTCAACCCATTAGAAAAACAAAAATACTGAATAAATATATATCACGTTATGTTTTCTAATTTTCTAAATTTAAAAAAGCATCTATTACTTAGTTGTCACTATGACTTCCTTTTAATCTTCCTGCATTTTATAAGCCCTTCTAAGCCATAAATCATTACAGGAGACATGTTTACTTTTAAAAACAAGTGTTTGTTAAAGAAGCTAAAGAAGTAGATGCAAATCACACACATACACACACACACACACACACACACACAGTTTCAAGCTACTCACTTTATCTTTAGGATGTGATTATTGCCAAAGTGTAACAAACATTTTAACATTTGCATTTTGCTTTGTGTTACCAGTTAATTGACCTGAGGTCAAGGATAACTGTGTCTTATAAAACATAACTGTACCACAGTGAAACTGTTCATAAGACTCTCTTGCTGCGATTTTCCTTAACCCCTACAGGCTGCTCAAACAAGAGTGGCTAGCCTTATTCCTGTGATAGTAATGGAGGGAAAATAAAATGAAGCCTCACTCATTAAAACCTCTTCCAATTTTTGAATAGGACATTGGGAAAAATAATCTGAGAATAACCACGCAGTACATGTGTATTTTGACCAATACTTCAAATGATTCAAGCAATTATTTTCTTGAGCTAAGAAAAAAGCTGGCAAAAGGCATGGTATTTTGGGTTTCATTATGTTTGCAGGTTGATACCACTCTTCAAAACTTCACTGTGCTTTCAGGTACCCTACATTTATTTTAAGATAAAAGTGTATACGTGCCATGATTTAGCATCTAAATGTAAGCTACAAGAAGAGTAAAAGCTATCTTAATTCACATTAAAAAATTTGTAGCCGGGTGTGGTGGCGCACGCTTGTAATCCCAGCATTTAGGAGGCTGAGACTAGAGGATCCGGGTTTGCGGCCAGCCTTAGCTACCTAGTGAGGCCCTCCCCTCCGCAACTTAGTAAGACCCTGTTTCAAAATAAAGAATAAAAAATAGGGCTGGGGGTGTAGCTCGGAGGTAGAATGCCTCTGGGTTCAATCCCCAGTACCACACATACACACACACACAGAAATGTATTTGTTTAAAATATTAAGGCATTTAGAAATCATCCTCTTTTAGCAAATTTTTATTTTTTATTTATTTATTTATTTATTTTTTTGCGGTACTAGGGATTGAACTCAGGGGCATTCTACCTCCGAGCTATACCCCCAGCCCTATTTTTTATTCTTTATTTTAAAACCGACTCTCACTAAGTTGCAGAGTGCCTCACTAGGTAGCTGAGGCTGGCCGCGAACCCGGATCCTCCAGTCTCAGCCTCCTGAATGCTGGGATTACAAGCGTGCGCCACCACGCCCGGCTCAGCATATTTTTAGAATAGAGAATTTTAGAAAACTACTTGCTAAAACCATTTTTTCTTTACTATCATAATCTTCCTGGACTGTAAACAAATTTATTTTAATTGTCCACCATAATAGAAATATTCTCCTCCAATCTTCTTTGACAGACACTGAATTTAGAATTTCCTTGGAGGCCATCACAAGAAACAACAGTTTATGAAACTGCAGGCCTATATTTCCTTATTCTAGCAGACTTCTGCTTAAGTGTTAATATACAACTATATATTTTAAATGATCAAAATTTCTAATTTTGACAGTGATCTTTTAGCTTAAAAAAAAAAAACTAAATATCTACTATAGTAGAAAAATCTGTATTTATAAAGTAGTAAGAGTTTAGTCATTTCTATTCCATTACTCTAAAAGGCACTTTGTAGTAATTTATTCTGTACCATAATTGAGAACATATTTGCCAAAAATCTAATGGATTTTTTATTCATTTTAAATCATCCTGGCAAGAATAAGCAGACATTTGAACAGGGGGTTTAAAATGCTTCCTTTCAAAAGAAAAGATGTAAAATCTTGCAAACAGATTGTAAAGGAAACAAATATTAAGACTTACATGGCATACCTTGCTGTATTAAAGATTAAATGATCAATTCTACAGGATTAAATTTTAGGAGGCATAATGATCAAATTCCCTAATAAGAACTGCATGGCAAAATACTAAATTCTATAGAAGAAGAATTTTCCAGGGGTGGGAGTATTTAAGTCACCGTAAATATGCACAACTAAAACTATATGAAATAAGGCAAGTATTTTAGAAAATGCCCAAGACTAGTTTTGAAATAGCTATTTAAAGTCTACACAAGCTGCTATTAACAAAGAACTCCAGTACAGTGTAATTAATGTATTGCAAGGTAAGTTTTTCTAGGCAAATAATTCCCCTCACAAATACACATTGCTTATAGCATCATTAAACAATCAAGCAAATACAATCTCTTAATTGATTTACCTCACCAGACAGTTCCAGAGTAATTTTTGAAATGTTTATATAACCGACTATGAACTATAAAGCTAACCAGACTTAGAATCTCCCATCATTTCCTCCTTCCCATGTGCTGTACCTGCACATCTTTACCCAGATATCTTTTTTATTTTTGACACTTGTGCGATTTACTTAAGTATACTGATAGTTTTGTTTTATGCCGGTGCTATAAGGTTGCGTTATTTTTTGCAATATAGACGTTAATAAAAATCTATGTGAAGATTCACTTCAAATTCAACAGATTAAAAAAAATTAAAATACAATGGTAAATACTGATAAGTAAAGACCTTCTAGAGCACTCTAAGCATCATGACCTAGGACTTCATTTATGCAACGTTCAGCTATACTCTACTGTTCTTTATTTTTTCTACTTAGCTTTTCTAAAGTGTATATATATATATATATATATATATATATATATATATATATATGCATATATATTTTTTTTAATTCTCACATACTGTATGAAGATACAGTATTGGTGTCACAATATCACTTCTCTATAAGTGTTAATTCTTAAAATTCTGTAGACTGCTCAAAGTGTTTCTTATTAAGAATCTGAGACTACTGTTTCATCTAAATAAGTCAAGGGTTCCAGCTAGAGAAGAAGGTAGGCGTTCACAGTTGTAAAAGCTACGTAAACACTTTGCTTACATTAAAGAAAGCATCCTATCATAATGTTTTGTTTTGTTTTGAGTTGGTGTTTTTATTATAAGGGAAATACAAAATCAAAGAATAAAAACCAGTTTAATAAATAAAAATGCAGCTAGGCGTGGTGGCACATGACTGTAATCCCAGTACTTGGGAGACTGAGACCGCAGGATCACAGGCTTGAGGACAGCCTCAGCAAGTAGTGAGACTCTCATCAACCTAGCGAGACCCTGTTTCCAAACAAAAAATAAAACAGAGCTCGGATGTAGCCTCTGGGTAGAATGCCTCTGGGTTCCATCCCCAATGCTACAAAATAAATAAATAGAAATAAATAGAAATTCTGCATACCCACCTTATCATATTTTGGCAGTTTCTCAGTTAATGCCTATTTAATTAATACCAAGTCCTTATTCAAACATTATCAGTGAACACACAGTTTTCATAGTAACTCAATATGTAAGCACTAAGGCATATTATGAAATAATTTTGTAAAAGAGCTACAAATGCTAAAATTACATCTAAGCCAGATAATCATTGAGCATGTTAAGTTTGCAATTGAAGAATGTACCATACCTCTTGGGACCCAAACGTATTCCTCAACCCAGGAAATAGATAAAAAATTAAAGATGAAAAATGATTAGTTCATCTATTCTATTTTCATATAGAATGGTTCCCAATAGAATGTGATTTAATTTTAATTCATCCAGTTTAAAATATTCTTGGTAATAACAAGTTTCAATTGCTTTGCTTAGAAGCCTATTAACAGACTAGTTGATATTGATATAATACTGCAGTTAATTGTACCTTCTAGATTTGGGAAACTAGGCTGCTCTACAGCAATCCTATAAACCTAATTAGATAATACAAAGTTAATTTTTTCCTCAAGTTTCAGTGTACCAGTTCTCGTATCCAGTGAACTGAATCAGTTCTCCCTGTTGGCATGTTTAATGCTTCTCAGGAGCAACGTTTGAAAATGCTACAAAGGCTGGGAAGCCCAGAAGGGAATTTATAATGAAGCAGCAATGAGAACATTTCTCATTTTGAAATATTCAGGATTCTTAGCAAATGAAGTAACTGAAAGTTCTTTCTCCAAAAAGACTTAAGCCCTCGGTAGTTGCAGTTCAAGTTGTCTCAGTATCGCTTTCAGGATCATGGGGATGAACTGTAAATAAATGGTATGCCTTGATTTTTAAAAATTAAGATTACTGAAATGCTAAGCATACAGTTTGCTATTCTGTTTTTTTCTTTAAGTACATATCAGTCAAACTTACTAAAAACTAAAAATTGCCTAATATCCTAATGATAAAATTTTGTTTCCAACTTCAAATATTAAGACTTTTTTAGTTGCAGCTTTACAAGTCACTGGGCTTCAGACTAAACAAGTACCAAAAATCCTAGCATGTGTAATAATCATAATACCTTGTATATTACATGTTATCACAACTACATGATTACAAATCATACAAAGTACATACAAAGTACATGCATGTTTACTTGTGTGCACATATACACACACACACACACACACACACACGGTTGGGAAGGGGGAGATGGAGAGCCACGAAATTATGGTTGCACAGAGGTAACAAAAAAGGATCAAGTTCTTCTTTGATCACTATAGTTCTCTAATAAAACTCTCTTCTATTTGTTTTTTTCCCCTCGTAAAGATGACTGGAACGTCTTTCTCATCTGAACCAGTTGTTCTGGGCCACAATATTTATCAAGATGCCACTGAAGATGCTACATGGTCCCCCACTCTCTAGACCAAAGCACCACTGATTAGTTTATAGGAGATAATGCTTCCACAGCCAGTTGCTGCAGCCCTTTCTTAACCAGCGCTTTCTCAGTATTGTAGCAGCTGAGCTGGGTGATGGACCTGTCCCACGCTTCAATAGGCCAATATTCAGCTGCAATCCTCCTGAAGGTATCAGCACGTTTCCTTCCTCATTTCATCAAGCATGAGTTCCCCCTCCACTGCTACACTGGTACACTTGGCAGTTCCACTTCTATAATCGTTCTCTCCTTGTATTCAGTGTCTGAGTCCCTCTCCTAGTATAGTCCTCATTATATTCTAGAGATGATTCTCTCCTCACTGAAATCTAGCCTGTACTTTGTTTCCAGGTTTTTCCTTATAGCCCAGCTCTGAATATTCATAGCATCCAAAGTGTTTCATGGCTCGGATTCTATGTCTCTTTGTAGGGTCCTTTCTTCCATTCCTCTCTTCCCCAGTCTTCCAACCATAAAATCCCCAGGAATGGCCATGTTCTTTCATGCTTTTGCATCCACTGTTCCTCTGTCCTCATATCTTCAACATGCCATTTTCTAAGACAAGCTCTCTGATGGTACTCTGCCCCTGTGATCTCTCAGGTCCCACTGGATTTAGCTATTACACTTCTTGACTTACCAGCTAAAATGTTTATTTGCATATCTGGGCCACAAACCTGTGTCTACAAAACAAAACAAAACAAAAAAACCCAGCAGCTATTACTCGTTCTGTTTATCTAGGACCATGTATAGGGAATGAAATGACCATATAATTTACTATTCAACCCAGTACACTTTTGAGAGTAAAAGGATTATAATGGCTAAGCAACAATGAATGTAAACTAAAAAAATAATGACCCTAATAACAAACCACAGAACCTACACTTCTCATCATCTGATTCCTGGCTACACCTTCAAGCTCATCAGTTACTATACTCCCTCCAACCACACTGGCCTCCTTTCTACTTCTCTAACATTCCAGCCTCATTCCAACCTCCAGGTTCTTGCACTTCCTGCTCCCTCTGCCTGGAATGCTCTTCCCTCAGATTTACATGACAGGCTTATATTCATTTGTTAGCTTCAGCTCTGCCATCACCTTCCAGAACCTTCCCTGGATGACCCCCTCTGCCCCATTTCCTCCCTAGTATCCTGCCGCATTTCCACAGTATTTATCTGAAATTATCCTGCTGTTGTGTAAATATTTCCCTTTCAATGTACTCCTTATGAATTTGTCCAGGTTGTGAAAATCTATAGTGCAGAGTCAGAGAGCATAGCTCCTAAGTTAGAACACTTGTGAACGAATTCTAGCTCTATTGCTTACTAAGGGAATGACTTGGACAAAGAGTTCATCTCCCTTGTTGCTTTGGTGGCCTCATCTACAAAGTGGGGATTAAATTAACTTGTATTAGGGGGTTTTTGTTGTGACTAAACATCATAACACATATAGAATATTTACCTGTCCAAAGTGAGGACTCAATATATGTAAACTATTAATGTTATTATTACTACTTCACAGTATCACCAATACCTAGAGCAACTGGAGTGCACTTAGTAGACATTCAGTAAATATTTGACATATTTGTTAAGTGATAAGAATTGATAAGTAAATGAATGTCACTATTCCATCAACCCCACTTCAAAAACCTCTAGAGAGCTACTCTAACTGCTGAATTAATAAAACCCCAATCCAACTCATTACCATTTAGTTCCCTTCAAATGTAACCCAAACTTATCTTTCCAAGCTTTGTGTGTGTGCATCTCAGTTATACAAAATGGTGGATTTCACTGTAGCATTTTGCACATATATAAATATAAAATTTATTCCACCACTCTTCACCAGTAAAACTGGACTTCTTTCTGGTTCACCATATTCTCTAAAATGTTCTTCTTTGTATCTCTACCTGGCCAAATCCCACTGGGATTTCAGGTCTAGACAAATGTTATGCTTTTTTTTCTATTCTCTTCTTTGAACATGTACCTCCTATAGCTCTATAAGAACCTCCTTTTATGACTGTAACGTATTCATGCAGCACAGCTTCTCTCTCTTAAGAGACCACTGTCTGTTGTCGGGGGCCTAGTTCCGTGGGCTAGACCTCGCCTCTAGATGGCGCCTGGCAGAGTGCCAGAAGCAGCTGCAGGTGAATAACATCCTAGGGCTGTGCCACGCCAGAGCGCATGCACCAGCACGCCCGACTCGTGGCCGGGCCAGGTGAGAGCTGTATGAGACACCTCGTGGCTTAGACCCGGTGCAGCTATAAAAGCC
>PVLC010036464.1:0-15787 GCA_004027655.1 Graphiurus murinus
TTTTTTTTTTTTTTTTTTTTTTTTTTTTTTTTTTTTTTTTTTTTTTTTTTTTTTTTTTTTTTTTTTTTTTTTTTTTTTTTTTTTTTTTTTTTTTTTTTTTTTTTTTTTTTTTTTTTTTTTTTTTTTTTTTTTTTTCGGTACTGGGGATTGAACTCAGGGGCATTCTACCTCCGAGCTATACCCCCAGCCCTATTTTTTACTCTTTATTTCGAAACCGAGTCTCACTAAGTTGCGGAGTGCCTCACTAGGTAGCTGAGGCTGGCCGCGAACACGGATCCTCCGGTCTCAGCCTCCCGAATGCTGGGATTACAAGCGTGTGCCACCACACCGGGCTTGGGTTGCTTTTGAACATTTCTAATTTTAGCTTTTGGATTTCTGATTTCAGTGTGGTTTTTCATATAACTTTTTGAGTATATTTACCTTTATATTGGTGGCTGACAATTTTCTTGTGCTTTGTAATTGTTTCTTGTAAGAAGAATTTCCTAAATCGATAATGTTTAAAATTTCACTTCCTATGCAATAGCACCTTCACAAAAATTGATATTTTATGTAACAAAGTAAACATGTTTTGTTCTCACTAACTAGAAATAGCACAAATAACACTCTCCATTTGCAGTGCAATGGAACTAGGAATTACTAACAAAATAAGTACTGGAATGTCACTTTCATCTAGAAGTTTTAAAAGAACCTATTAAACATCTCCTGGGTAAATGTGGAACTGCAATTTTAAATTATAGTTTGATGATATTACTACATATAAATGTTTGATGCATTAAAAGCAGTAATCAAAGGAAAATACATTACACTGAACAATTTGCTAATGAAACTGAAAGAATGAAAATAAATGGGAAAAATCAGAGCTCAAAAAATTAGAAAAAGCATAATTAGGTACACCAAAGGAAAGAATAAAAGAGGAAATAATAAAGATGGAGACTACTGAGGTAGAGAACAGATGAAAAAAGGAAAAGATCTAATTAATAAGTCAGGTTCCTGTTTTTCAAATATGCAAATAGAGAATCTACTAACTCACTTAATGAAGAAAAAGGAGAAGGCAAAGTATACAACATAAGAGATGACAAGGAGATCCACTGGAATAAAATAAATGAAAAAATAACAAGAATATACTTTCAGATATCAATTCAATATTGAAAGCCTAGATAAAATTGAGACTTATCTAGAAAAATACAAATGACCAAAACTGAGTTCACTTGATTTAGAATGTGTGACTAGATTAATGTCTATGAAAGAAATAAAGTTATAAATGAAGTAACTCACATACAAAAAACCCACCAGTCCCAAAATATTTTACAGTTCTGAAACTACTGTGTATATATTAGGATTTATTTAAGGTAAGAATATATGTTACATGAATAACATAGGAATATATGATAGTAAGTGGATGTTTCTCACTACTGGTGAAAGGAGTTACAGGTAATCAAAAAGGTAAGGCAAGAATAAAACCTGTGTTGTCAGATTACAATTGAAGATGTGAGCATAAACTCATGATTGATCAATAGACAGATAAATAGATATGTGTATACATAGTCAAATTTCCAAGCATGGTCTTCTGAGAAAGCTCAAAGTAGTGACTTCTCATATCAGCGATCATACCTAGCACTCAGATCTTGGTTTCTAAGTACAGTAGTCCAGTAAATGAAACCAGGAACATTTGATGAAGTGATTGATTCCAGTGCTAGAGCAAGAGCACTGTAAAATTAGTCTAGAATGTCTTTTAATGCTAATAAATAAGGATTAGGGCTAATAAAATGATCACGGCATGTCAAAAGGACACAAAAAGCCATATGTGGTGGTATATGCCTATAATCTCAGACTTGGGAAGCTGAAAATATAGGATTGCAGGTTTGAGGCCAGCCTTGGCAACGTAGAGAGACCTTATTTCAAAATGAAAAATAAAATGCACTAGGAGTATAATTTGCACCAGTTAATACTGTTATAAATCAATGAGTGTATGAATAAATGAAATATAAAGTCACCATTAGGAGATATCACAGTGTAATTGTTACAGGCAAGATATACCAATCGATATTAAAACCTGAATATGAATGTTTGAGGAGAAACAGGATGATATCACAGTCTCAAAATATGTGTGTCTGTTTTTATCTGCACAATGTCAAGCTACGGAACTAGCCAAGGTGTCCATCAACAGATGAATGGATATGTACACAGTAGAATTTTACTCACCCATAAAGAAGAACAGAATAATGTCATTTGCAGGGAAATGGATGGAACTGGAAAACATTATACTAAGTAAGATTAGTCAGTCACAAAGAGTAAAAAGGCATATGTTCTCCCCAATATGCATTAGCTAGGGAGAAAGTGGGTCATAATAGGGACTCTAGAAGAAGGAGAAACTTTAGATGAGTAAAGAAGGTGACTTAACTGAAGGTGATGGGGGGAGACACCCTAATGCACATGATGTACTTTCACAAACATATCAAAGTCAATCACTAAACTGAACTTGAGAAGGATAGGGAGGGAGTGGGGTGGGAATTGAGGAAGGGTTAAATGAGAGATGTGTGCATGTATGCCTTTACCAGCTTGTACAATGAGCCAATAAAAAAAGCCAAAAAAATCTCTCCTTGATTTAGAGCAATTAAAAAGGAAGAATCATCTTAACAACTAAGCACACACCTCCTTCACTAAATGAAGAAAGTTCATATCATCAGTTTTAGGATATATTGGCATCAGCTGGGCATGGTGACACATGTCTGTAATCCGAGTACTTGGGAGGCTGAGATAGGAGAGCCTCACCAAAGGACAGCTTCACCAAATTAGTGAGGCCCTGTTTCAAAATAAAAAGTAAAATAGGGCTGGGGGTGTAGCTCAGAGGTAGAATGACCCTGGGTTCAAACTCTGGTACCCCTCCCCCAAAAAATACATTGACATCATATGCCCTCTGATGTGATGTGCTAGAAAAAAGTATAACTTCACTGTCATTTATTTGGCATTTTTCCCAAATGCCTAATCTCTACATAATCATGATAAAACATCTGATAAACCAAAATGGAAGTATCTTTTACAAAATAATTGACTGGAATTCATCAGAAGTGTCAAGGTCAAGATGAAAAGGTTGGAGAAAACCAAGAAGACAATCAAATGCAATAAAAATCCTGAACTGAATTCTGTAATAGAAAGAAAGATGTTAGAAAAAAATCTGGAGAAATATGAAGAAGCACTGTGTTTCAGTTAATGATATTGTAATAAGTTTGAATTACTGATGTTTTTTTCTTATATTTTAGTAATTGTATTGAGGTTATGTGAGTTGCTATCATTAAAGAAAGGTGGGTATAGCATATACATGAATTCTCTGTGGTATGTTTTTAACTTTAAAGCCTAAAATTCTTTCATATATCAAATCAGTCTTACAGACAGATTCATCAAACTTTCTAAATCGAGCTTACTTTTCAGTAGCCAATGTATTCACCACTGTGTTCCCAAGCCTTGTAGCTGTCATAGCATCTGAAGGGTCTCTGTCAAATTTTTCACTTCTATACCATACATGGCTTACCAAATTTTAAGCAATTGCTTAATACAAATGCTAGACTGGATGTAATTGAATATCAGATGATTGAGAAAGCACTTAAAGATTTTGCAGTGCCTCTGAATCATGATTATGAACATAAAGTTATCATTGTATAGAATAGAAGGCACACACAAAAGTTCCAATTAATAGAGATATCTGTTTGCTACAAAGGCACTTAAATGTATTTTTCTCCATTTAATCTTGGTTAGTGAAAATGAAATAAATAACTTGTTCTCCTTCTTTAAAGTATTAACTCTGAGCTCACTTAACTTTGTTTATGGGCATTGCATAGTTCTATTGCTGTAAGTCAATTATAAGAAATTGGCTGTGTATACCAAACACCATGTTTAGGATCATGGACATCAAGCAGTAAAGAAAGAACATTGAGATTCTGCTATGAGCTGAACACTTCAAAATGAGAAACAGCCTCACAGAGATGAAGTACTTGGTCCTCATGTCACTCAGCTAGTAAAAGGCTGGGAAATTAATCTTCCCGATACCAAAACTCAGGTTATTACAAGTTATCCCTAGAGCAAGGGTCCAAAACAATTTGAGAACTTGGCCTGTCTAGACTAGAGGGTGATACTGAGGCAGCACACAAGCACTCTACAAATCCTGGAAGGATCCCCTGTACCTCTGGATACATACCTATTATAAACTGTTTCTCCCATCATTTGAAATTTTGAATCTATTAGTTATGGAAGTCTGATGTATTTTAAGGGAACAAATCTTTTTTGTAATTGGTTCTAGAAATTTGCCTTGGTTTCTTTCTCCTTAGACAAGCTGCATATTGGTAATGTGTCTGGCAGACCCTACCTAGCTCATCAAAGCCTAGATTTGGCTTTGGATTCCAAATCTTTTCTATTTGCCACATGTATTCTATCAGTAGAAACAGTAAAATGAGTCATGTGAGAAGGTGGTAATATTTTTCTATTTACTGAACTTCTGTTAAAAGAAATATTTAATATACCCTCTAAAGATGCAATTGAATAATGCACACTAGAATTCAAGATATGGCTATAATATAGTCATGATGCCTTTACTGAGATCCAGGATCAAATATGAGAGTAGGGTGCTCTGTGAAGGGTACTGACCCTCTCTTTCTTTCTGTTATTTGACTAGAAAAATTGACAACAAAGCCAGTTTGTTATTGGATTATAGAATCCAATAAAACTTATTCCAATATTTACAGCCCTAGTTTTGACATTCCCTAGTGTCAAATAATGTCAATGATTTTTTCCAGATAGTGTTTCAAAGGTATCAAAAGGTCCTCAGAGCAAAATTAATTTTAATTAATATTTATACATATGCACATTCTCCCACAACTATGCAGTGACTACATACAGGGATGGGAAGGGTGTCATGAAAGCAAAGAAACACAGATAGGGAGTGGTACAGAATCTGTGGGAAATTCTGGTTACTGGCTGATTTTGTGTAGTTGCCTTGCTCTGGAAGAGGTTAAGGCTTTATTTGGGGGGCGTAGAAAAGTTGGTGGAATACTTTAAACTGTTATACAGACATCTACAATATCTGCATTTTACATTCTTGTCCTGAAACTCAATCCTAGTTTTGTAATGGCATGCATGTGTAAAGGTGTTTTTAGCTACAGGAATGTTTAGGGCAGTGTAGAGAGTCTTTGAGCCAAATCCTGCCTTCATTGTGCAATTAAGTTTCCATTAAAGGAGAGTTGCAACTGAGACTGCAGAGTTAAGGGTAAAATTTAAATTATGCTGTGGGAAATGAGAGTATTAGGAGCTGCGATATTGAAATTCACTTTTTCCCATGCTGACATAAGATTTCCTTTGAAACATCACCAACTACCAAAATCTAGTTCAGTTGCAGATTTTTAAATTTTTTTTTCTCCACTAACCAAAATCCAGAGATACAAATCTAGGGTTTAGGGGGTTCTCATATAGATTTGCCATATATCTGAGGGTCTGTAGGAACTTACTTAATCATTTTCATATTTTATTTATAAAGCAAATTGTCCATGACATTGAAACATTAAGTGGATTATACTCAGCCATGTGCAATGTATAATTTTCTAAAATCTCTGATTAATTTAATATGGGTTATTTTCATTCTTTGATATGTCGCCTCGGTATAACTTATAACAAGCTATAAATATTTGGAATGCCATAGAAGTGTGGTTTGTGGAATAGTATTAACACCTGCTTTCTATGTTAGTTGTGTTATGTTAAACTTCAAATGTAAATAGGTATGTTTCAGGGATATTATTTGATTTGTGTCCCATCAGACTCTGTGCATGTAGTGAATGGCTGGATTATAAGGGATTCTCTCTGTTTTCTTAGCTTTTGATCTAAAACCAAGTCTAATTTAGGGGGGGTTATAGAATTGTTTCTTTTTTCTGAACTTTTTAATTCCTTTTATAACAAAACCTGTCAAATTACTTCTCATGCTAACTTTCTCCCACATACTCTTTCTAACTCAGTGTGCACATTATAACCAGGGAGGAAAGAACATGATCCCTGTCAAAGCCTGTACCCTAAAACACAGACATCAGGTATGGATCTGGTGATGGTCTCCTTGTCATGTTATGACTCAGCAGACCCAACCTGGAACTGCAAGGATGAGGACTACAACTGAAACTGATGCTTCTCTGTTTTTATGGAAAGGCAAGTGGAAAGGAGCCTCTGACCCCAAGATGAGATCTTTTTTTCTGAGCTCAGTGGTCTGTTTTTTGTGTCTCCCACAGCTAGCGTGTCCTTTGGAAGGGATAGAGGGGCTGTAAAGCAGAACATGTGAATGCTCTTGGCTTTTCCCTAAGCACATTCCAGGCTCCACTACTGTGTAATCTGAACCTCACTGAGCTTCTATTCCCTTATCAGTAAAAAAGGGATAATAATAGCATTTACCTCCTAGGATTGTTTTAAGAATTTGATCTTATACTAATAATGGGGAGGGGGTTTGGAGCATTCATGTGTATTCCTGGAACACAGTATGGGCACATTAATATTATGATGGCCATTATTTTCCATGCTATTAATAATGCTCATTGTAAATGACTTGGGATTGAATCACAGGTGGTAAAATGGCCTGTTTGTCCATTATTGGCAACTAAAGTTAATTGCCAATCTGCTAACAAATATAGGGTTCCTGACTCTTACTTAGGGTTATTCTACCTGATCATGATGCTGTCTAACCCCCAGTATTTCATATGAAATGATGTATATGTTTTTATTCATTTCAAAACAACAAAAACAAAATAGAAAACAAAGGCCATTGCAAATAAATGACATTAGCGAGGGCAGAGGAATTTGAACTTTCTGTTTTTCTCCTCTTATTTTGAGTGAGCCCAAGTGATACATATGAAAGTTGTATAGGTCCTTGTTTTCTTAGTCTACCAGATGCAGGATTTATGGAGTCAGCTGGGGATCTATTCATGCCATTAAACCTGTGTTTTCAGAGGGTGATATTCCTGGAAAACCATGGGGCTTGATGGCTGTGCTGCTGCTGCAACATGACACTTGAGAAATGGCATCGGGCCATCTAAACACAGTGACACTGGACTCAGCTAGTCATATTAGTCTTTCCAAAGTCCGCTGTGTATTAGGTAATAGAATAATATATAGTTTTGATATATTTTATTTCTTCATAGAAGGAATACATTTCCCTTAAAAGGTAATTTGAGTATCTTGTTATAAACAAAGGTAAAAAAGAAACAATATTTTGAGTTATATGACAAACATTAAAAGCAGGATATATTTTGAAAATAGTTTTTAATCCTCATTACTCAATCTAATGTTTTTAAAATATTTTTCTGTCTTATTGTTCAAGCAGGAACACAGGAAGCAGGCTCATTTATGAACTGTACAATATGACTTTGGTCAGACAGAAAGCTGGGCTAGATTTTCATGTGTGTAAACTTGCACCCACAGCTTGGACATTCATAATCAAGTATTGTGCCAAGTAGGGGAGCTCTGGGTGAGTAGTTGCGTTGGGAAGTGTGATATTTTCCATGTCTAATTCTTATGATGCTGCTTTCTAGTTTATTCAAGTTGACAGTTTCAAGGGTGTTGCAATTTTGGAAGGTGACAATTCCCGGAAGGCATTTAAAGTTTGGAAGGCATTCTCTTGGGAAAATCTGGCTTGTTGCCTACCACTTCTGGGTGGCTCTCAATATTTTGTTGTCTTTTCTGTAATTAGTCAAAATTAAATATTAAATTCAGGCAGTAATGTCTAGTGGTTAGAATGGTAAGTATATGAAGATGAAAAATGTATTCCTAGAGGCATAGAATGTATTAGTTTCCTAGAGCTGCTGTAACAAATCATCACACACTTAGTGACTTAGCCAACAAAAAATTATTCTCTTGCAGGTCAAAAGTAAGAACATGGGTTGCCAGGTCTGTGACTTTCTGGAGGCTTTAGGGGAGAGTCCCTTCCTTTGTAACTCCAGCTTGTAGAGGCTGCTGCTTTTCTTGGCTGTTGGTCTTGTGTCACTCTGACTTTTGTTTCCCTTATTCCATCTACATCTCTTTCCGTGGCTGTGACCCATCTGCCTCCCTCTGATATGGAACTTATGGTTATATTGGGCCCACCAGGATAATTTTTCCATATCAAGATCTATTACTTAATCACATCTATGAAGTTCATTTTGCCTTGTCAGGTAGTATTTTATAGGTTTGGGTGATTAGGATGTGAATAACTTATGAGAAGGCATTATCCAGCTTACTATATCTGTGATTAACCTCCTTGTAATCTAGTTTCTTCATTTATAAAAGACAGGCTAAGCCAGTGTGGTGGCACACTCCTGTAATCCCAGTACTTGGGAGACTGAGGCAGGAGGATCATAGGTTCAAGGCCAGCTTGGGCAACTTAACAAGTCCCTGTTTCAAAACAAAAAATAAAAATGGCTGGATGTGTAGCTCAGTGGTAGAGTGCTCCTGGGTTCAATCCCCAATCATGCAAAACCAAACCAAACAAACAAAAATAACTTAGATAAATGAGGGGAGATACTAGGGGAATGGGAAAGAAGAGCGGGGAAAAAGAGAGGGAGAGTGTAGGAAAAGGGGAGATCTAATGATGGTAGTGATACAAATAACCCTTTGTTCATAAATGAAGTTATTTATATTGATGTAAACATTATCTATGGGGAGGGGGGAGCAGGGTGGGAACAGAAGGGAAACACACAACGAATGCTGTGTGCATGTATGTATTTATCACTGTGAACTACGATGATGTATAATTAGAATGCACCAGTTAAAAAAGCACTATTTTGTTAAAAGAGATTGAGAGGGACATAAACTATGGCAAAAAAACCCATTAAAAGCGAATGTATTCTGACTTCAAAAATAAAAACTAAGATAAAAGGCTAAAATGCCTCTCTACCTTCCCATTAATGCTCCTCAGCATGTAGTAAAATATTTCCCCAAATACCTTTAACACCTTGGGGAATAGTTTCTATATGGATAAAAATTGGTTAAAAACAAAACTGCTAGTTGAAATCTGAAACACAGGAAACTGAGGAATTTACTTCCTCTTATTTTATTAAATGACCTTTCATTTATTTAGTATCTTCCTCCATGGTCTCCCACTGACCAAAGGCAATTGTTTTTTATTTTTATTTTTCCTGATTTTAGCTATTTCCTCTTTAATCCACTTGACATCTGATCCCTAGCTCAGATCAGAGCACTCCTTGGTGCAAATTACTTCTTCCCTAAGCCATTTGGTAAATTCTGAACTCCTGTACCTTCCATGATTCCTGCCCTGACACACACAAAGCACTTTCCAAAACTCATGTTCCTTTTGCTTCCCTCAGTTTACTCTTTCTTCAGTCAGTCTCAGAGAGTCACTGTGTCCTGGGTGGGCTATGTGTACTCCTATTGCTGAGCCTCACACAGTCTCCATTCCTTATCTTGCAGTACTCCATTTTTAACTCCTCCTTGAAGCCTTGCTTGCCCACTCCAGTGTGTAAGGGTTTTTTTATCATCTCTGAGCCCTCCAGTAGTAAGTAAGAATGTATACCATTCCTTTGGCAGTTGCTATGGAATGTCTAATTTGGTTAATTATCTTTACATGTCAATAGGCCTAATTTCTCCAGATAATTATAATGTTGAAATCAGGGCCAGTACCTTTCATATTGGCAAGCTTGCCACTCAGCATTTAGCACCCAGTAAGCCTTAAATACATATTTCTTGATAACAATATGTGTGCAAAGGGATTAGTTTTGTAGGCCTTTTTTTCTGGGATTTATTTTCTTGCACTATTAATCAGGCACTTTATTCCATTTAAATATATTGACATTTAATTTCTTAGCTTGAATGTGAAAGTCCCCTTTGTCTGCTTATTTAATATCTAAATTTTTGAGTTGGCTATTGCACTTGTGGCAGTTCAATAAGTGGAAGAAATGCAGGCAGGGCATTTAGCTGAGATAGGACATTTTGTAAAAGGGAATTTTCTGATTACTGAGAAAAGATAGCCAATGTGAAAATATTTGTGAACCAATGGGGGAAAACTCCCAAGTTCTTTTGAGACTCTGGAAAATGTGGCCTTCAGGAAATGATTCCTTGAGATCCCCCCCCTTTTAATTGGCTCTTGAAGAGGAAGGGAAGGAAAAAGGGTGGTGGTCAGTCATTCAGAGAAGTTACTAAATTATCACTCGACTTGTGTCAAAGCTGTATTTTGAGTCTATACTTACAGTCACATTGCCAATTCAAGACAGCCTTTCAGTCCAGTTTCTAAATTAGAAAGGCTGTTTCCAGCAGACTAACTAGTGACCATAGGATCATTTTTAGGCTTCATTAGGGCCTGCCTCCATTTTACATCCCCTAATATATTAGGCTATAGAAATCAGAAGTGTGAAATCAGCTTTTAATTTATCATTACAGGTCCCCACTTACTGTTAAATCCTTAATTTTGAAGGCTCAAGTGGCCTATTGTGCTGGCCAAATGCAGGTGCAAATTCTTGAAGGCCATAGGGAGGTCTTGGTGAGAATAATCTTAAAAAATGATCTATTCCTTGTGCACTGGGACATGGAATTTGTGAAGGGACTGGTGTAAAGAATATTAAATGGATACAGATACCTCAAAAAGAATTGCCAAAGTGAGTGAAATGAATATGGAATTGCTTGTCTGTGAGTTTGACCAGGCAAAAACTACCCTTTTTTTTTAATTTTTTTTATTGTAGTAATTCGTGCAATATAGCATACATCTTTGTTAAGTACAAATTGTTAACAACATATTTGCACACAATTCTCATTTGACCCCTTCCCCGATTCCCTCCCCATTCCCTCCCCCTTCCTCCCCCTAAGGTTCACTTCAGTGAGTGACCTTGATATGATTGTGTAGGTACATCATGCATTATGTTAAGTGAGATTAGTCAGTCACAAAGGGTTAAGAAGCATATGTTCTCCCTAATATGTGGATGTTAGGGAGAAGATGGGGCATAGGAGGGTCTCCAGATGAAAAAGAGAGATCCTCGATAAGCAAAGAAGTTGATTTAATTGTAGTGGATGCATGGGGCAGAGGGACACCCCAAAACTACCCTTTTCCTAAGGCAAAAACTACCCTTTTCCTAAGCCCTTTTCAGCAGAATACCCAAGGCACAGTGGAATGGGGACATTTTGATGTGTGCCCCAGCTTTGCCATTTGCTTATAAGAATTCAATAGTGATGTGACCTTCCATGTCACTGCATCCCATTCAAAAGCAAGGCTAAAAGTTTAAGCTTGGAATGTAAGCCCCAGCAGTTTGGCCCTCAGCTTTATCTCCTACTACACACCCCTATGAACCCTGTTTTCTAGTCTCTACTTGTCATCCAAGCTATCTTTATTTCTGGAATGCCTTTCCCTGCTTTATATACTTTAGCTAATCTGTCAAAATATACCCCAAGTTCCCCTGTCTTCCGAGAAACTGCCCTTCTTTATATCCAAAAGCAAAATCTCCATCCACTACATTCCTTTAGCACTGTGTACCTCTGTTTTTGCACTTAGCCCTGAATTGGAGTTATGTATGTCTCATTCATTCATGTTTTCCAATAAAGCCTACTCTGATACTTCAGCACTGATTTGTAAAATTAGTAACAACTGTATATCCAGCTTAGGAAAAAATTTGGCATAAAAAAGTCAGAGCATATTCCTCTAAATAAGGTATGTAAGAATTGGCAGCTCACTAGTAATTTAATGGAGAGACTCAGAGACCTTCAGAGACAGTGAACCAAATTGTTAGGATAAATCATCAATTGATGACCAATTGGAAATGAATAGATTTTCCTTTCCTTCTTTCCCTTCTCTTTTCTTTCCTCTTTTGTAAAATCAAAATTCACCGTTACCTTTATTTCCAGACAAATATAAAGGACTAAACAGTTTTCTGGGATGGCTTATTCTATTAGAGAGAGAGAAAATATGAATAATCCTTTAATTTCTTACATCATTTTCCCACACTTGCATTCTTTTTTTAATTCTCAAAACAAAAGTCTCTGTCACCTAGTGAAATTTCTTACTCAGCTCCAAAAATTTTGTCACCAATTCTTGAATGTCAGCACAAAGTTTCTCTTTCCTTTGTCACATAGCACAATTTGTCTCTCTATCTTCCTCCTGCCATTTCCATTCTTAGAGAATTCAAGCCCACTTTAGTCTAAGCAAAGCAAAGTTAAGAGAGTAAATACGCAGCAGACATAATTTTAAAATGCAACAATGTACTAGAAAGCCAAGGGCCAACTCTTCTTAGCTAATTCGCCATTTGGACTTTCTCATCACTGGCTTCTTACACATAGGAGGTGTGTCATAAGTTGGAAAGAATTGTAATGGGACTTCACATTAACAGTATCATTTTGGGTGTTTTGAAGTTGAGAAAGACTTGTCAAACCATTATCATGGCTCTGCATCATAATCCCTGAAAGAAAATTACTGTATGTGAAATTAAAATGAATCATTTCTGATTTTCTAATCTTTTTTTCTATTTGTGCCTTTAAGGGGCCTTTAAGGACTAGAA
Source organism: Graphiurus murinus (assembly GCA_004027655.1). Taxonomy (NCBI): domain Eukaryota; kingdom Metazoa; phylum Chordata; class Mammalia; order Rodentia; family Gliridae; genus Graphiurus; species Graphiurus murinus. Next base: position 12,495 of record PVLC010036464.1, read on the forward strand.
GGCAGAATATTATGAAAGGAGATATATTTATTCTACTCATGAGAGGGCCCGATGCTCTTGGCTTCGCTGCCTGTGAATCATGTCTTTCCTCCCTTGAAGGATAAATATGGCATTCATTCCAACCCATTTAGCCCACTATTCTTTTGTATATAAAATAGGCCCAATTAAGACATTTTTGTGCTAATTTCTGCATTCTATGTATGGCTAGGAAGAGTTTAAAAATATCCACCACAGCAAATGTCTCAAAATACTTCATGCATACTGAACATACCACACTTTTCCCCTCCCCAATCCAAAGGCAATAATTCATCCAATCATGGAGAATTGCGATCTTGTTTTCCACTTACCTACATTAAGGCTCTGTCTATGCATAATCCAATATTTAGATGAAAACATATATTTGTCAATATATGGGGATTTTACTAAAAGTTTCAATTTTCATCCAGATGTCTGACATTGTAGAGAACCAGTCTGAGCCTACTCTCTGCAGGTGTTCACTCATTTGTGGTTACCCATGTACAGTGACAGAAAGGCACAGGCTTACCTTGTTCTTTTCTCTCATCTGCTTTTGTCTCCTCTGCCCCTCTCCTACTAATGAAGGGAGGGACAGGATCACATTATGAGGTGTCTAACTGAAATTCTACTATGTCTATTCCACTGGTCAGTGTAGTTAATGAGAGAAATGACTTGGGCCAAGTCAAAAGAACTGGGCTGTAAATCTATTTTCACCATTTACTCACTGAGTAATCTTGGAAAATTCACTTAACTTCTCTTGGGACTGACTACTTTATTAAAAGTGAAAGGAGCCTAGGTAAGAGTTTACAACCCAAAGTTTTGTGAATTCCTTTAGCTTTACCCTGTTTGAAAATTGATTTGTAATGAATATTACTGGTGTGTCCTCTGTTATTTAGAATTCTTTGAGGTGGTTTTGGCATCTAGTGGTTAAGTTGGTAGAAGATAGAATAACCAAAAGCATGGTTTTTTTTGAAAATTTGAAATAAAGTACAACATTTTCAAATGTCTATCTATTTTTTAATATTGATGTGATTCATAGTCTCCTTATATTTACTCTTGAAAATATTTCTTGGGTATACCTCCTCAGTAAAATCATCATATAGCACTTCATGCAAAACGTCTATGACCAAGATGCTATAATATTTGCTTACTAAAAAAAATCAGATGCCAGAAGAATTGCAACAAAGTTCCTCTGAATTATGATATAAATCTTTGAATTTCAAAATGTTGTTTTCCACTAAGAGGTACCATACATCAGAGAAGAACATTATAAATTGTTACATACAAGTGACAGCTAGTGAGAGTATATAGGATCTAAACAATTAACTTTCTTCATTTTCTTTCTGTGTGTATGAATGTATATGTATGTATTCACAAAAATGTATATATATATGTATATATATATACATGTTTATATATATCTTAGTCTGTTTTATGCTGTTATAACAGAATACTAGAGTCTGAATAATTTACAAGGAATAAAGATTTATTTCTTATAATTAAGGAGGATAGGAAGTCCAAGGTTGAGGGGCTGCATCTGGTGGAAGCCTTCATGCTGCATCATTCCATGGTTGAAGGTGAAAGGGAAAGAGAACATGCATAAGAGCGAGCAAGAGAACAAGAGAGACTGAACTTGATTTTATAAAAGCCAAATCTCATAATGACTAACACCCATGATAAGGACATTATTCCATGTGTGAGGGCAGATCCTTCATAACCTAATCACCCCTTAAAGGTCCCACCTCTCAACACGGTTGGCATTATTATAGTTTTCTCATGATGGAAAAATGGCCAAACAAGTGGATTCTACTATTTGTAGAAGTGAGCAAGTTCTACACAAGGAGAAATTTCTAGCCCAAATGGATGCCCACTAAGCAAGACTTTTGGAATGGAAACAGTTTGCTGCACTTCGTTCCTTGCTTCTGACCCTAGATTCTCTGCTTGAAAACCATCAGGAGGAAAGAAGCATCCATGCCACCCCACCAAACAAGATTGTGACTCAATCTGTTCAAAGATCAAATGATGTAAAGTGAGAATACCCAAGGACTCTTCAGCAATTGACATGAAATTTTCTCCTTTATGCTATGCTTCTTCCTTGGGTTCTTAGGTTGTATTTTCGTCACTATGTCCTGTTTTCCTCTTCAAAATCCTTCAAGCTACAGTTTTTGGAGGATTCCATATATAGCCATGCATATAATTCCTCATGACTTTGATAAAGACCCTGGAATTTGTCCTACACAAGTCCTTCCTGACCTCTCTTATCCTGAGGTTGCAGACTTCCCTGCAAGTAGCTCAGGCACTAGTGCCAGGAAGCAGTGCTGAGAATATTGAGTGTTGTGTGTTGGAATGTGGTCTTATTTTTTTTTTTTTTTTTTGGTACTGGGAATTGAACTCAGGGACATTCTACCTCCGAGCTACACCCCAGCCCTATTTTTTATTCTTTATTTTGAAACAGGGTCTCATTAAGTTGTGGAGTACCTCACTAGGTAGCTGAGGCTGGTCACGAACCCAGATCCTCTGGTTTCAGCTTCCCAAATGCTGGGATTATAAGTGTGCGCCACTATGCCCGGCTGAGTGTGGTTTTATTGTTGAAGTGGACCTAGAGCGAGGACATTTGACCAAATAAATATATAGTTGATATTTGAGGTTGCATTATACAAATTAAATCCTCAAACTTCCTCTTCCCCGTATTTTCTTCATTTTCCTGGACAGCTTCAGTGTTTTTGATGAACATAATCTTTAGCAGAGCTGTTAATGCATAGATTGAAAAAACAGTGGGGTTCATCATTTATTCCTGCTAATAATCTTCTAAAAGTGGTAGGATGTCCAGAATATGAGAGATTGATGGAAGATGGAATGCTGTATTAATCTTAAGACATCTCCATATTTATAAAACAGCATATTTTACCTATATCTTCTGTGAAAAACTGTGCGGGGAAGATTTATCATATTGCATGTATCTAAGTTCCCAGTTGCACAAGCTATATAGAAATGATGCCAAGGGGTAGATAAAGACCTAAATATATAATATTAGTTTTTCTCCATCTTTTCTGTATAGGGGAATTTTCAAGGGTCATTCTTTTTTTTTTTTTATTGTAGTAATTCGTGCAATATAGCATACATCTTTGTTGCGTACGGATTGTTAACAACATATTTGCACACAGTTGTCATTTGACCCTTTCCCCAATTCCCACCCCAATCCCCTCCCCTTCCCTCCCCCTCAGGTTCACTTTGGTGAGTGACCTTGATATGATTGTGTAATTACATCACGTGCTTGA